>PVJI01009989.1:0-62644 GCA_004026765.1 Micronycteris hirsuta
AGAAGTATTCCAAGTCATGAAAGGCAAGGACCTACATCCAAGAATACTCTATCCAGCAAAGTTTTCATTTAGAATGGAAGGGCAGATAAAGTGCTTCTCAGATAAGGTCAAGTTCAAGAAGTTCATCACCACCCAGCCTTTACTGTATGAAATGTTAAAGGCAGTTATATAAGGTACGGAGGAATATCAACAGGGGAGTGGTAGGGGGAGAGGGTGGGAATGGGGCACAGAATAGATAGCATAAATGGTAGGTAGACAACAGACAGGGGGAGGTTAAGAATAGTATAGGAAGTGCAGGAGCAAGACTTATGTGTATGACCTATGGACAAAACTAAAGGGGGGAAGTAAGGGGGGGGCAAGAAGGGGGGAAAGTGGGACAACTGTAACCGCATAATCAATAAAATACAGTTTAAAAAAAATAAAAATAAATAAATTTTTAAAAGTAAAAAAAATAAAGAACCTTATGTTAAAAAAAAAGCAGGTTATATCACAAATCAGCTTTTTACGTTTTTGATAACTATATTTCAAAATAATTGGTTTCTTGATAATCCTATGTATTTTATCTTATACATTGATAATTTTTAAAATGACTTTTTCTTTTAGATTTTATTTATTTATATTTAGAAAGAGGGGAAGGGAGGAAGAGAGGAAGGGAAACATCAATGTGTGGTTGGTTGCCTCTCATGTGCCCCCAACTGGGGACCTGGCCTGCAACCCAGGCATGTGCCCCAAATGGGAATCGAACCAGTGATCCTTTGCTTCACAGGTCAACACTCAATCCATTGAGCCACACCAGCCAGGGCTATAAATATTTTTATCCTCATCTGAGGACATGTTTATTGTTTTTAGAGAGAGGAGAAGGCGGGGGAACATCGATGTGAGAGAGCAACATAGATCAGCTGCCTCTCACACATTCCCCAACCAGGGACCAAACATGCAACCCTGGTATGTGCTCTGACCCGAATCAAACCAGTGACCTCTAACCAACTGAGCCACACAAGCCAGGACTATCTTAAACATTTACAAATGCTATTCTTATGGGCTTCAGGCTAGTCAAGGTTTTCATGACAAAAAAAGTGAAGAAACTCTGCTCCAAGCTATTGATCCCTCATTTGCTTACAAATATGTCATAATGAGGAAAATTAAAAGTTTACAGCTTTTTGTTCTGTCATAAAGCAAATTATAAAGACATCATTGATAATGAACATTTGATTTAACCCTCTCATTATTTAATTTCTAATTTCCCATATGTGCTAGAGCAGTAACTGTCCACATTAACTGCAACCTCACACAAAGCATCCAAGAACAAATATACCACCATATATTCACACATGAAAAAAAAAAAAATACAGGCACATAGTAACTGTAAAAATTAATCAAGACTGAAATGCCTCATAGAGAAACTCAGTGCTTATATATCTTAAAGAAATTGGTTAAAAACAAGATACTATTTACCATCTCTCTTTTGGAAAATTTTTTAAAATTTCTTTAATGATTGGCTGGTAACAGGCATCCCTTTCTGCTTTCCCAGTTTCACACCAGTCTCGTACAAACTGTTTCAATGTGGATTTTAACTTATCCATGTCAAATGTAGATGCTGGCATAAT
The DNA here is from genome assembly GCA_004026765.1 of Micronycteris hirsuta. Taxonomy (NCBI): domain Eukaryota; kingdom Metazoa; phylum Chordata; class Mammalia; order Chiroptera; family Phyllostomidae; genus Micronycteris; species Micronycteris hirsuta. Next base: position 1,608 of record PVJI01009989.1, read on the forward strand.
CTTTCCATTCCCCTGTTTAAAAACAAGAAATCGATTAGTTTCTGAGAAAAGTAATCAATCCTGAATATGGTTAAACAGACATGCTACAAAGGGACTATATAGAGGGATTAGTGGATAAATCACTGGCCTCTCACCTCAACAGGTTTCAAGTGCAGCTTCAGATCCTAAATGAAAAGTTTGGTGGTCTCACTTTTACCCTCAATAGATTATGGTCCATTAATCATGAAACCACCATATAATTAAGCAGTCTTTACTCAGAAGAGGACCAGCACTGAGCTGCTATGGAAACCGAACATTCTCTAAGAGAGAGAGAAGAAAAGTCCCTCCAGGTCATTGATGGGGCAGCATGGAGAGGCTTACAGTGCAGTGGCCCAAATGTATCTATCCTGTGGATACAAAAAGAGGACTTCAGTTTCTATTACTGCCAGTCCCTTGAGATTTATAAGTGAATATAATTTCTTAAAAGATGACTATCAGTAGATACAACATATTGGAAACAATGAGTTTAGCAAGGGACATTTATAAAAATTTACGTCACTAACTTTATATGCTAGAACACTATGTGAAAGTGTATCAAAATGCCAACAATTAACTTAGTATTTAAAGAAAAAAATCAGTGAACAAATCCAGTTTCTGTCATACTGTTCTATTAAGCCTAATCAAATGACAGAATATACAAGCAAGAACATTCTCTGAGATCAAATGACCTGTGCAAAGTTATAAAAATGAAATCCAGAAAGACCACAATACACTGACAGTAAACTCAAAAACAAATGGAACAAATTTCACATACATTTTCTCCATATTCTTTATTTTCAAACATATGTATGCAATCATTCACAATGGTCAGTAGTATTTCTTGATTATGATCAATGCATTTCCGGATCTTGTCCAAGTGAAGAAGAAACTGAGGAAGTAGTTTCTGTTGATTAGCTGGAAGTGATCGAAATTGTCTTTCTGTTCGGTTCACTCGCTCATGCATACTGGTGCTAAAACATAAAAGGTGCTTTTTAAAATAGCAAAAGAATTCTCTGCAGAGACCAATCTTATTTTATTCAAGATTGTCTTTCTGTACAATTATTCTCTTTTATCATGATGGATGCTGTCCTGTCACTTACAATCTTTTGCTTTCTTAAAGGATATTCACTTAGAAAGTTTTATATGTTTTCACCTTAGCATAAATTCTCTAAGCAGCCAAACAAAAGACAAACTGTTTATAACTAGTAAAAGTAAATATCTGCACCAACTAGAAGAGGGGGAAAAATTAAAGAGGATTAGCGTATAGTTAAATTTATTTTCATGACTTCAATTGCCAAACTTAAAACTTTCAGCAAAACTAGCTGAATGCTTTAGATTTCTCCATCAAGTAACAGAATGTTACTCTGAAATTACCTTAGAATTGATACAAAATGTGTTTTGAAATTAACTAAGAGCCAACCAAGCTGAAGCTTTCAAAATATCATAAAAGATTTTATACATTATAAAAGTAGTAAATGAATTAAAAACTAAAGTTCTATTGCCTTTTATATGACAATATTCACACTTGGCATTCCAAAAGTTTCCAAATAACTCTAACGGTCACTTTGGGGACTACCTAGCCATAAAATTTGGAAAGAACATATTTTTAAAAGTTAAATATTGTACTCACAATGAAATGCCATTTTACTTCCCCCATATAGGCAAAATTTAAAAGCCTGTTTATCTGAAACGTTGGTAAAAAAAAAAGTGGAATAATTAGAATACTTTTATACTGATTGGTGGTGGGTGCATAAATTAGTACAACTACTTTGGAAAATTCAGCATTGTCTAGTACAGCTTAACATGCTTATTCCCCAGGACCTAGCAATTATAATCCTAGACACATACTCAAGAAACTCCTGCAAATGGTCACCATGAAACATGAACAACTGTCATCACAGCACTGTTAGAAATAACAAACAAAAAGTCTGGAAACACCCAAAGGTCTAGCACTAGTAGAATGAACACAGAGAATACAGTATAGTTACACAATTAAATGCAATTGAATTAATAAATTATAGCTACACACAATAATATGGATAAAATTTTGGAACACAAATATTTGTTGAAATATCAAGCTGTAGAAAAATATATAATGTAGAATTCTACTTCATATAAAAATAAACAATATATTGTAGGAACTGAACATATGTAGAAAACTACAAGGAAAGCAAGGAAACAAAAATTCAGGAAAGTGATTTTTTTGAGGGGAAAGGGATAGGACAATGTTCTTTTTAAAAAATGGGTGGTAGGTTCAAGGACGTTGACTGCATCATTCTTTACATTTTACATATACAAACAAATGTATGTTTCTTTTAAAAGTTTTTTGGCATTTACTCAGTATTAAATGAAAATAAAAAATATTATTTTTTTCATTTGGTTGTCTCAATCTCTCTATTCATCTAAATGACTCTCATTTTTACCTTACACCAAATAACTAATTTCTGAACAGCAATATTTAAAGAAGTTCTGATATAAGCTCCGGACAAAACTTAAGCAAAAACCTGGACATGTTTTTAGAAGCCTGGGTGTGGTAGTATTTTGAGGGGGGGGGGGGGAGTAGTCAGAGATAATGAAAAAAGATCAAGCTGGCACTGACTGGCTATAATGATGTTTGCTCTTTTGCTCCCCCCTACTCCCTTGAGACAGTGTAACAGCGGGCTCTGGAATCAAACAGATCTGGACTGAAAACCAGGTTATGCCACCTATTTGCTATGTGACCCCTGGCAAGTTACTTCCATTATCTGTGCCTCAACTGTCTCGTATACAAAAACATAAAAACAACGATGATGATTAAAGAAGCTATTATGTACTGAGACATGAAACCCCATTTGACACCTTTCTAGTAAAAATGTGGTACAGCCCTGACCAGTGTGGCTCAGTTGGTTGGGCATCATCCTGCAAAGCGACAAATTGCTGGAAGGTCACTAGTTGGATTCCCAGATGCGGCACATGCCTGGGTTGTGGGCTGGTCCCTGGTGAGGGCACGTGGGGGGGCGCCCGATTTGTTTCTCTCACACATCGATGTTTCTCTCCTTCTCTCTCCCCCTCTAACAATAAATAAATAAAATCTTTTTAAAATAATTTTTATTGTTATTCTATTACAGTTGTTTCAATTTTTACCTTGCCCTCCTTGGTGTTTTTAAAAATGTGGTAGTACTAAGAATAGCAGATCACTTGGAAGTGGTTAGCAATGGAGAATCTCAGGCCCTACACGAGACCTACTGAAATGTAACCCATCTTTTAACTAGATCTCCAAATAATCCATATGCACATTAATGTTTTAGAAGCATTTGTAATTTTTCATCCTTATTAGAGGAATCTTCCCAAGCCAGAAAAAAGTTCTCAAGTGACTATATGGGAAATGACTACAATAATTGTCCATCAGCTCATCTTAGCTATTTTCCAAACATTGGGCATCTAGATACTTTCACTTGTCTATATGATGAATTTTTTGTGTTCATGTGTGTCTGTATTTTGGGAGGAAAAATAACACAAATTGCCCAAAGAATTACAATGCCAGAAAGGACAGTATTTTTAAGTCTCTTGATACAAACTGATTTTCAGAAAGGCTGTAGCAACTTACACCTCTAGCAGTAGAGTATGCCACTAAAGGAACTATTTAAAGTGGCCACAGCATGTCAGGTGAACAGCAGACTTGCAGCATTTGCAATTTACTGTCAACAGGTTAAACAGTCTTAACACTTCATTCCTAGTATTCCTGGGCACTGGATGCCTCACAAACGCCCTCTCACAATGCCTCAGAACTCAACACATCCAAACTGAATTCAGCACATGATGTCCCACCAAAAAAACTTGCACTTCTTTCTCCACGGCTGGTATCGATAAATGGTACACCATACACCCACTCTAGTCAGAAATCAACAAGTCATCCTAAAATGCCTCTGCTCATAGCTCACATAATCAGCAAGCCCGAGGTCCTCTGATTCTACCTCTTAAAACTATCTGCAAATTACACCCCCTCCATTGCTTTACCTCCAGTCCTCATTATGTCTCCCAAAGATTACTGACAGGTCTGCCACCTAGGAATGCTGTCCCCAGCCTCACCTCCCATCAGATGAATTCTTCTAAAATACAAGCCTCACTTTTGTCACTATTTAACCCCCACATTTCAGCATATGTAAAAAGTAATCAATAAATATTCTCCATGAAGATTATTTATTTCCATGATAGCAGGAGAGTTAAGTCCTGGACTGCTGTCAATTCCTGCTACAGAAGTAATACAACTACACAGAGCAGCATGAGATGTTAGCCCTTAGCTCTTGGTTACTTAATGGTATGCCAAGCTATCCGTAACATACAGACACAGTGACTCTCTTCAAGTGAGATCTTACCAAAGTTGAGAGAAGAGTCCCATCCTTACTCACTATTGTAATTGGCTATGCCTTCATTATTCTGGAAATGCTTACATTATGAGGAACAGACAGAAGAAATAAAATGAAGTCAGTAGAGTCAAGCTGCTAAATTACTAAAATAAATTAGGCCAAAGAATGAGGAAATGACTTTATTCTTGTTTTAACTAGCCTGGGAACTTAAATTCTTAACTTCCCAGTTCTGTGGTAATGCCTGGATATAGATGAGATCTCCAAATAACCCTCTGATCTCCTCTAAAGGACCCACATAACCAGACCACCTAGCATCTGTCGTCCAGACGGCCTAGCATCTGACTGATAACGATAACCATCCTGGACCAAAACTAGTGCTAAGAATACAGGACTGATTATTCTCGAGAATGCACATTTTACTATAAGAACTCCTAACTTTTTTCCTTCTCCAAAACACACCTGAGTTTTTGCCTAGTTATGTTTCCAGTTTGCAAACCCTAAGATCCTCGAATAAGTATCATTTATTTCTAGCCAAAGCTTCTAAGCTCTTTTTGACTGACAACTACGTGCTTTTAAGTCAGGGGTGGCAAACTATGACCTTTAACACAGGGGTGGCAAACCCCTGATGCCTGGCTACCTGGTCTGTTTTTGTAAAAAGAGTTTTACTGGAACATAGCCATGCCCACTTGTTCACATACTGCCCAAGGCCGGTACCTCCACAACAAGGGCAGAGGCCACCTGAGCTTAAATTATTCATTGTCTGGCTCTTTAAAAGAGGTTTGCCTGCCCAGCTTTAAAGAAATGTTTTACAACCTTCAAACTTTCCTTGGTTCTGAACTCAGTCAGCATAATGAGACCACATCTTCTGGAAGCTAAGGAGAGAAAGTAGTCAGGCAGCTATCCTTCCTTAAGGGTATCTCTACCTCCAGCTCTCTCTCTAGAAGGCTGGTCTGGGCAGTGACTAAGCCACCTTTCATCAGGGTGGGTCTGGCGCTGGATCTGAGCCAAGGGCCAAGGTCACGGATACATCCCTCTGCACCTGTTAAAACTACTCTAGAATTCCAAACAGGAAAGCATACTTTTTCAGAAGGAAAGTCTACCTTAGTCCATTTGAAATAGTTATTAAACACCCAAGGTTAAAATTGTCATACCAGTATTACTGCTTACTAATGCAAGATATTAGTAAATGATTTTGACTTTCAGGCCAGACACTAGCACAATACGGTTACTCAACTCTTTATACGCCTCCCCCCCGCCCCCCCACCCCGGTAAAAATGAGTTCTGCGTCTCAATTTTTAAAAATCTCACCTAACCACTATTTCTAAAAGTAAAACAATTCCGACAAGATCTTCGATTTTTCAACTGTAGTATTTTCTATGTGATTAAGTATCTTCATTCATAACAAGAGTGGTATTTTAAGGCTAATGACATGTTTTGCTATTCATTACAATGCTGCCATCATTTTTACCTTAAAATATGTCATCTAAGCCAAATCTGTAGAAAGCACAAAACTGGAAGCACTGGAAAGAAAATATATTAATCAAAAGGCATTTCTTGCCCTATGACTTTAATCTAAATCTCCTATACATCGACTAAGAGACAATTTAGCAGTAAAACCAAATTCTGTGGCTACTGAGACTGAGGAAATGAATTTTTAATTTTGTTAAGTTTTAATTTAGCCGGATGTGATTAGCGGCCAAAGTATTGGACGGTGCAGGTCTAGAAGATCATAAGATGCTGGAATGTAAGAATCCAGTGTTTTCTGCTACATAATGCTTTCTATTAACCCTAATCCTTTAAGTGATATTTTAAAAAGTGTATTTTTAATCATACACTATTTTCAGTCTAGAGATTTAAAGTGCTTCATCAGAGAGCACATTCAAATAAAAAGGACTGTTTTTAAAAAAATGAAATTTTCCTCATCGCTACATTAAACTGGTAAAGAAAGGATGAGAGTATAGAAAACTGTATCGTAACCACTAGAACATGCACACAATCGCCTTTATTACACACCACAGTTGGGTCCTTGATTGAGGTCCAAGTCCCTCTGCCTCCACACCGAAGAGGTCCATCTGATACTTAATCATAAACATCAATTCTAAATTAGTCCTAATATTTTACAACCGGGTCTACACACATTTTAATTAATTATGTCCATTATATTCCCAATATTTCCCGATACTTCCTGGATTTTTCAATAGTAAAATGCACCAGAGTTTTTGCATCTACCACTCTTACCTACCTAATGTCAGCTGCTTCCCCTGCCTGTATGGTTCTTCCAGGTACAATACTTACATCAAATTCAATTCTCTGGTTGTCTGCCTGCCTTTCTCTGTTGATACTAAATAAAGTCCCCACACTATTAATTTTCTTTCAAGCTCTGTAATTAATGCAGTCCATGGTTCCTATCCCTGTGTTTAATTAGTAAATTATTTCATCAAGGTCTCTGAACTTCAAAAATTCATGTCACAAATGTAATCAAATTCTAAACAACTTTAAACTTTTATTAAGCAAGTTTCTAAATTCTGAATAGTAACAAACTAGCTTACCAACTGGTCACAAATTGACAGATTATCTGGGAATGACAAATGTATTTCTTTCCTACTACCTGTCTTATTTGTTAAAAATAGACCTTCAATAATCTACGGCAAACACTGGTGACATAAAAATAAATGAGGCTCTCAGTCCCTGCCCTTGAGGAGGTCACAGTCAAGCAATACATAAAAAAAGTCTGCATAAAGCACAGCAGAAGCCCATCTAGGGGAACAATCTTTCTTGCGTGGAATGTCATGTCTGATTACAAGTGAAGACTCAGAACTCGTCCCTCCGTGGACTCATCTCTTAACACGAATAAAATACTATCTTTACCTGAAAATCTAGTCGATTTAAGTCCTCTTCAGATCTTGGAATTAAAATTTTGTGGCTAAATTATTTTAACATCTATCTAGAAGAAAAGTAGAATTTAGAAAGTTTAAAAGTCCTGCGCCTGGCTCACCGAGAGAATTTGGATTCATGTTTGCAAAATAAAAGATCTCAAGGGTGGCTCTCACTATGCCTACGCTCAGGTCCCTCCTTAATTAGCAACTGTTAAAACATCCGGACTATCTCCAACCTCAACTTCACCCACCAGATAAAGACAATGAGCCGCAGCATTCACTAACTCACCACAAACGTGCCTGTACTTTCACAGCACCACTGAGGGTGGGCTGGAAATCTTAGGCTATTCTCACAAGAATGGGCACCAGTTTGGGAAAATATGTCCCGCGGCATCCCACGTGGAGGTGAACTTGGGCTCTCCGTGCGTTCAGTTTGCAGAACATCGACAACACAAACAAATCAAGCTCAGGACTGAACAATTTACCACCACCACCTTCTATCTGAAAAACTGTCACACCATTCTTCCGGTCACCCCCCACCGACCTCAGAGCCAAATCTTTAACGAGGGGTGGAAAGCAAGAGACCTAATTCTGAATCGTGAGGTCAGAAGACAAGGGGGTGAGCAGCAGAAGGCGAAGCAGACACGCGGGTGTGCAGGGCCAAGAGGGGCTATAGTGGTGCGAGGTGACTCGGGGATCCCGAGGTCAGCTCAGGCGGCCCGGTCCGGGAGTCCCGGAGGCGTGGCGGCCAGGGAGCGAGAGCACGGGCGCCCCCGTTCCGCCGCCGCAAGCCGCACACGCCCTGACCGGCTGAGCTGGGGTCTGCCACGGGCTCCTTACCCGTAGTAGCGGAAGGCATTAATGATCTTCCAGAAGTGCTCGCGCTCGAGCCTCTCCTCCTCCTCCTCCGTGCTGCGCGCGGCTACCGCCGCCGCCGCCGCCGTCGCCGCCGAATCCACGGCGACCGAGCCCAAACGCCCGGCGGAGAACTGCACTTCCACCTCCTCGCTCCCGCCGCGGCCGCCGCGGCCCCTGCGGCCCCCGCGGCCGCCACCGCCTCCCCCGCAGTCCTCTGGCAGCTGAGAAGCAGGCGGCGAAGGGCGCCGCCGTCGCTGCATCGCTGCCACGGCCCTCAGCCTGGCTCGCTTGCGTCTCGCCGCGAGTGAAAGCGTGGTGGCGGCTGTTCGTCCTTCCTCTAGACACGCCCCCAGCTCGCGGCGCGCTCCGCCTCCGCCGCCCTCAGGCCTCCATCCGCGCGGGGCTCCGCAGGGTCTTCTCAGCACCCAGACCTAGCGCGCATGTCCATGCGAGGGTACGACGAAGCGCCGCGGCCGCCTGAGCTCATTTGCTGCCGACCTTCAGCGATAGCGCGCTGACATCACGACGACACGTACAGTGGGCGGGGAAAAGGGCCGGGTGGGAGGAGCGATGGAGGAATGCCTTGGGGGTGCTGTCCGAACACCTGCGAATGGCCTCGTGGGTGGGGTTCAAGAACTTGGTAGTGCTGGATTGTGGAACAGGCAACTAAAGTACTAGGAGAGGAAAATAGCAGGAAAAAAAGTTAAGCTTTGATGAATTTACTCGGAGTTTTTATTTCACAAAGTCTAGAAGGAAGGTCTTCCATTCACCCTAATTTAAGTTTTGATTCATTTCCTAAGATTAAATTAAATGGAGAAGTTATTTCATAAGAATAGCATTAAATACAGGTAGGGCACTGTTTTGGCGATTAGCCCAGAGAGAAATGGGGCGCGTGGCGGGAGGGAGGGGCGTCAAGTAAGTACTGGATAGAGTTAGGTTCCTGCATTTTCCTCATCTGCTGCCATCACCAGTCAGGGCCTGATTAGGATTTTCACAGGCGCCTACACTTGCGGGTACTTGCTTTTGGAAGATCACCGAAGTGCACAGGAGCCCTAATGCCTCATCATTGGTGCAGCACTAACATCTAATGGTGGCCCTTAACAATGCCAGACCTCTCTTTACCTGCGTTCACTCTCCCCCCCCCCACCCATTCCGCTCTGGACTTATAGCTAAACCAGCTGCCCTACCTGCATTTAATGTTATTCTTAGGAAATAACTTATTCCATTTAATTTAATCTACCACCGAGCAAATCAGTCTTTCAAAATAATACTGAAAAGAAAAGATTGTTTTATGCAGAAGAGTTGAACATGTCCCAGGACCACACATTTTGTTTAAAAGATGTAATTATTGAAAATGAAGTGAATTCTTATTTTCATCATTTAAATTAATAATTGAAATACAAGGCAGTGTTAAAACAAGTACTGTGGTTTTCTTTAATATTACATTTTTATACAAATTTTTATAAGATTGAGGTTGGCAAAAGTTGGTTTACAGTTGTTCATATGGAAAAGACATGCTGGTTATGATTGTTACAATAGCTTTATTAACTCAAAAGAATGTCACAATGGCACAGTGCAGTTAAGTACAATCTCATAAGCGTTCAAATTGCTGGCCTTCATTTTTCAAACGTTCTGGTAGTCTACTTACTATATTCAGACACATTTTGGCATGGATTCTTGCCTACTTTGCCCACCCCTGTATTTTAAAGTCTAATTATTGATATATTTTTCATACTAATGCAATAATGCATGGTTCAAAATTCAAAAAGAGAGTGAAAAGGGTTACAGATGTGAAGTTTCTTTACTCCTCTCTCTAACCACCTATATCCCCTCCCCAGACACAAGATATCAATTCCTTCTTGCCTACTTTTGCAGATTTCTTATCCAGTGCCCATTTTTGTTTGAGACTGGTGTTTGGAAGTTATGTGAAATTTTCATAATATTAACAGTTAGCAACACTTTTTATATGCCACCGAAGGAGAGAGGTTTGGAACAGAAAGCACTCACCGCTGAAATCCCAGAGCCATCACTCAGGGAGACTCCAGAGCACAAAAGACTTTTTAAAAAAATGCTTTTCCCCCCTTTAACCTTTATGTTATAATTAAGTGTTTAATACCCTGTTCTGAAACAGAGTTGCAATTTCCTGCTCCTGTCTGTTTATCTTATTCAAAATATTGTGTACTTTTATCTTTTTGTTCCATGTAGAAGAACTCCTTTCATTTATTGTAATGCAGGCCTCGTGGTGATCAATTCCCTCAGCTTTTGTTTGTCTGGGAAAGCTTTAATTTCTCCTTCATGTCTAAAGGGTAACAAAAATATGGAAGGCCATGCTCATCCCCTCTGTATCGTTCTAATTTTAGTATACAGGGTGGAGCAAAAGTAGGTTTACAGTTGTGAGTCCATGAAACACAGCATTTATCTTGTGTTATTATTTATTAATTATTGTATTATTCTCCATACTAGCAACTGTAAAACTACTTTTGCCCCACCCTGTATGTGCTGCCAAAGCAGACACTCCATTTTATTTCTTCATACTGTTCCTCAAATCAATTAATTCATGAGTATCAATTCGCTGACAATCTGGATTTAAAATGTAAAACTTGAAGATGGAATCATGTCTAAGGAAGTGCCAGAATTTCACTATATTTCTAACATCTCTAGAAAAATCAGTTTTATTTGGGGGAGGGCAGGGGTTTGGCAGTTGGTAATGCTTCTTGCCCATTCTGGATGTTTCCATCCATGAAAAGGGAGTTCAGTCAAGCAACACCCCTGACTTTCTCCACATCTGCCTGGAGAAGATGGGGTGTCTCATTTGATTGGTAAGAATAAACTACACGTGCTTGACTCTACTCCTGACTTTTTTTTCCCTCTTGAGAGTAAACTTGTTGCAATAAGCACCATTTCTTCTCTGTTTATTATGCGCAACTCCTTTTTCAGTTGGAAAAGTTGTCCTGGTCCAATGCTGCCTGTGACTGATGAAGTCTGACTAATTCCAGATGAAGTTAGGAGGCCCATTTGACTCTTACATTAGGATACACTCTTTAAGGTAGGCTGTATCAGTAAAAAGGAACATTTTGGCCACTATCTGTCTCTCCTTTGCCTAATTGCTCAATTTGTTCTGAATCTAGTTTGGAAATAGAGAAGCGTATTAACTATATTTTCTTATTTTCTGTATTCTTCATGCTCTACAATCTGAGGCTTCTCTGACTAGGGAGAGACTAACCCTTCCAGGGCAGCTCATTTCTAGAGAGAGCAACCAAGTCCCCTGAAGCTTTCGTATGCAAACAGGCCAATCCAGAGCCCACAACCCACAACCACCTCCTTAATCAAACTTTCGCACACCAAGCCAATGTACCCCTACCCTAATCAATGCAGGGCAAGACACCTGTTTGGGATAGCCTCTGCATTCCAACGCCTGCTGAAATTCTTCCAACTAGCCAATCCTAAGCCTGCTAAGTCTGCTCTGCCTTGCCTTTCCTGGGAAGCCACTGTAAAGGCTTGTACCCATGCTTTACCGTCACTCTTCCTGCCTCCTGGTGCTTCCTGTGTGGCCCTGCGTGGTGTGGCCCTGTCCTCTTGGGGACAGTAAGTAACTATCTTGTCAGTGGCAGCTGTTTCCTGATCTCTCGGTCTCATTATGCCTGAATAATAATAAAATCTATATTTTAAAACTGTGAGTTATTATCAGGCCCCTCCAAATGCCCTAACATATCTTCAGGAGATGATTCAAAGTGTGACTTTATAACAGTCAATGATAGCATTTCCCCTTCTTTCCTGATGTTTTTGTTTTTAAATCAGTGAGATAGGAACAGAACTACTGAAAGAGCTGAGCTCTCATCAGCAACAATTTGCTAGATCTTCATTTATTCTTAAGAGTCTAACTATTGACTTCCTAAAGAAAAGTATCCAAGAATTTATCAGTCAATCTGCATCTTAAGTGTGAAGAATTCTTGTGTTCTGAATACAAGAGAAATGAAATTCATAGTCCCAGCTTTCAAGAAACTTATGATACAGTGGGGAAGCAAAACTAGAATATATTAAACAATTGAAATGATGTAGTGTTTTGTGTTTTTCTTTTTTTTAGATTTTATTTATTTATCTTTAGACAAAGGGGAAGGGAGAGAGACAGAGAGAGAAACATCAACATGTAGTTACCTCTCACGCACCCCCACCAGGGTCCAGACCGCTACCCAGGAATGTGCCCTAGACTGGGAATTGAACCAGCGACCCTCTGATTCACAGGCTGGCACTCAACCACTAAGCCACACCAGCCAGGGTGAAAGGATGTAGTGTTAAAATAGTATGGATTAAATAAGATGTAATAGGAATTAAGGAAAGGGAGAACAGTTTGAAAGTAGCATAGAGCTAAATCTCAAAGGATGACTGTACCTTGAAGAGACAAAGATATGGAAGTACTCTTTGCAAACCAATTTAAATTGGTTCAAGCCAAAAAGGGAAAAAAAGATTTATTGCTTCTTATTCTGAAAAGATCAGGTATAGGTAGGTGTAGAAGTTCAAATTATAGCATCAGGAATCTGTCAGTTGCTATTTCTAGTAGTGCTAAAACAGCACTATTCTTTTCTAAAAGTTGCAACAGAAGGTCTGGGCAGGGCTCTCATTGGACCAGCTTCGGTTGTGTGCTCTTCACTGAGCTGATTACTGTGGCCAAGGGGCTGTGGTTCTCCAATTAGTCAGGCTTGGGTCACTTGTCCACCCTAGAGCTGGCTGTGGAGTCAGTCACACCCAAATCTATGGACTGAAGGTAAGGATTTAAGAGTTTCCAAAGGAAATTTCTGAGTGATATTACCAAAAGGCAAAGTCGATTTTGGACAGAAAAATCACAATTTTTGGTGTACTGTGGGAATAATAATAACAGGCAAGGTGGAAAGGAAGGCAAATACCATTCTAATTATAATCCATATGAAGAAATAGGAGAAAACATATTTCAACAATCCAGATGATATAAAATTATTAGAACCTTTAAAATCAGGCAGAAGGGATAGGGTGAGTCACTAAGCCAAGGAGACTCATTTTAGATTCTGAAACAGCAGTGTGGGGGAAGAAGTATTACAGAAGAAGTATTACAGAACGCTTAATTGGCCAAGAGCAGGCGATAAACTGTTGCCTGGAAAAGCAGTTGAGGAGATTGTTCAAATAAAACTGAAATGGTGTGATAAAGATTTATTCTAGACAGTAATAGTGAAGGGAAGAGATTAAGGTAACTCCAGATGATATTTTCAAAGGAAGAAAAGGCAGAGTTGAATGAATATAGGGGAGTTAATAAAGAGAAGAATCAAAAGGGATGGCAGAGTTTGTAGCCAGAGTTGCAAAGATATTACTAGTAGCATTTTCAAGGAGTGTGGGTTTCTCCTTCCCCAATGTCCTCACCCCAGAAGCCTGCTCTTTTATCCTATGATTTCCATCACCATGCTGCATAAACTACTACTAGAGGTTCTAAGTACTGAAAGAGTGTGGTACCCCACCTCCCACATCATATGTGATTCTGAGTAAGACTATTAAATGGTGAAATAAGCATAAGATGTCCGGCAGTCAAGCTTTGTCACATGGTGCTACTATGACGCTTTGTTTACAGTCACAGATACTGAGTTTTTTACAATTTTTTCTCATTAGAAATTTATTTGCTGAAATGATAATTCATTTTAGTTTATGTAATCCAGGACTATTTGTTGGAAATAATGCCCTTATTTTTACCCCTTAGGTTGAATACACATGTTTTTAGACTATATATATTCTTTTTTTTAAAGGCAACTTTAAAATGGTGCCCTAATACTGCTATTTTTTTTTTATTTTTCTCACAGGAAGTGAAAACAGGGTATCAAAGGGATATCTGCAACCCTATGTTCATTGCAGTGTTATTCACACTAGCCAAGACATGGAAACAATCTAAGTGTCCATCAATGGATGATGGATAAAGAAGATGTGGTACTATGTACAGATAAATTAAAATCCTGAAATTTTCCTTTATAACTTCCATCTTTTTTTTTAAAGCATATCAGACTTCCAGCCAAGATGGAGACATAGGTAGATACACTTTGCCTCCTTGCACAACCAAGAGAAGGACAACAACAAATATAAAAACAAAAAACAATGAGAACTGCCATAAAATTGAACTGTATGGAAGTCCAACAAACAAGGAGTTAAAGAAGAAACATTCATCCAGACTGGTAGGAGGGGCAGAGATGGGCAGCCAGGGCTGAGAGGACATGCAGCAAGGCAGCTGCTGGCGGTCTCACATTTGCTTGGGAGTAAACTGGAAGAGACAACTGGGGAGCGAGACAGACCATGCAACCCATGGTTCCAGCACCAGGAAAATAAAGCCTCAAAACTTCTGGATGTAAAAACCTGTGGGAGTTGCAGCAGTGGGAGAAATTCCCAGCCTCTCAGGAGAGTTCACTGGAGAGACTCACAGAGTTCTAGAATGTACAAACCCACCCACCCAGGAATCAGCACCAGAAGGGCCAAATTTGCTTGTGGATAGCTGGGGAAGTGACCGAAAGCCAACCTAGGGATGAGCAAGCAGCATTGTTCCCTCTCTGACCTCTACATACAGCCCCACAATGCAGAGACATGGGTTGCCCCGCCCTGATGAATACCTAAGACTCCTCCCTTACAATGTAACAGGCACTCAGAGACAAAAAAATATGGCCCAAATGAAAGAACACGTCAAAGCTCCAAAAATAGAACTAAGCAATGAAGAGATAGCTAACTTATCAGATGCAGAGTTCAAAACACTGGTAGTCAGGATGCTCACAGAAATGGTTGAGTATGGTCACAAAATAGAGGAAAAAGTGAAGGGTATGCAAAGTGAAATAACGAAAAATATACAGGGAACCAACAGTGAAGGGAAGGAAACCAGGACTCAGATCAACAGTCTGGAGCAGAAGGAAGAAATAAACATTCAGCCAGAACAGAATGAAGAAATAACAAATCAAAAAAATGAGGAGAGGCTTAGGAACCTCTGGTACAACTTTAAACATTCCAATATCCAAATCATAGGGGAGCCAGAAGGAGAAGAAGAAGAGCAAGAAATTGAAAACTTATTTGAAAAAATAATAAAGGAGAACTTCCCCAATCTGGCAAAGGAAATAGACTTCCAGGAAGTCCAGGAAAATAAGAGAGTCCCAAACAAGTTAAACCCAAGAAAGCACACACCAAGGCGCATCATAATTACATTATCCAAGGTTAAAGAAAAGCAGAGAATCTTAAAAGCAGCAAGAGAAAAGGAGACAGTTACATACAAAGGAGTTTCCATAAGACCACTAGCTGATTTCTCAAAAGAAACCTTACAGGCAAGAAGGGACTGAAAAGAAGTATTCAAAGTCATGAAAGGCAAGGACTTACATCCAAGATTATGCTACCCAGCAAAGCTATCATTTAGAATGGTAGGGAAGATAAAGTGCTTTTCAGATAAGGTCAAGTTCAAGGAGTTCATCATCACCAAGCCCTTATTATATGAAATGTTAAAAGAACTTATCTAAGAAAATGAAGAAGATAAATGATATGAATAGTAAAATGACAACAAACTCACAACTATCAACAACTGAACCAAAAAAAATAAAAAACCCCAAAAAACAATAACAAAAAAAAAAAACACACTAAGCAAACAAGTAGAACAGGAACAGAATCACAGAAATGGAGATCACAGGGAGGGTTATCAGTACGGAGGAGGAGGGGGAAAATGGAGGAAAAGGTACAAGGAATAAGAAGAATAAAATAGACAGGGGGAGGTTAAGAATAGTTTAGGAAATGGAGAAGCCAAAGAACTTATATGCATGACCCATGGACATGAACTAAGGAGAGGGAATGCTGGTGGGAGGAGGGATGCAGGGCATAGGGGAATAAAGGGGAGAAAAAAATGGGACAACTGTAATAGCATAGTCAATAAAATACATTTTAAAAAGTGAAAAAAGTACATGTCTACCTAAGCTTAGTAATTAGGACTATTTGATGGGGTATCAATTATATATAAGCAAAAAGAAGAGAAGGAAGAGGAAAGATGAAAAGTGTATCAGGTAAATCCTGATTGGGAAGACGGCTGACATTAGCACTTACCTTTTCAACTTCTTTTCTCTAGTCACTAGATCATAGGGTGGATTCTTCTTCATTTTAGGAAACTGGCAAGATTCAATGATCTGGTGGACAGAGTATAGAGAACGTGAGAATTCCCAAAGGAGTAAAGTCTAGAATGGAAAAAGAAAGCCGAGCCAGTTCACAATTCCAAAACCATTGACTATTGGATTAATGGAGTGTGCAATGAGAGTTACACTTGAATGTCTTGTCACTAACTTTCCACTTCTACAAATTTTAGAGTTTTTCTCTGTCTTTAAATAAGAGTTAGAATTTAATGAGCAACTATCCTGTGCCAGATTACTATGCTAAATGTAAAACATTTGCATGAGCTAAAAATTTAATCCTCACAGCAACTTTATAAATTAAGTTTATTGTTATCTCTGTTTTACAGACTAGGTGAGTAAGCCTCAAGATAGATTCTGCTCTATAGGACAGACACCAAAGCTCTGGTTTTCATCACCACATTACCACACTATACTCTTTACTGAATAAAGGGAGAAACTCTTAAATTTCTTTTTGCTGGGTGACCATATTTCAACCCAAAACCAGGATTTTTATTGCTAAAGAATGGGCCAATGGAAAGTTGGAGGCATTCTCTGCCACGTTCAATAAATCAGCACAGTCGGTTTTCTTCTGGTGTTGGAACAGATTACTGTTTCTTCAGTTGAGCACCAGATGAAGTAACTGGCTTGCACTTAAGGGTTGTTTTTCCAAAGTGTTAAGCCACATTCAGCATCGTGGAATGCTCATACTACTGTGTATTTGGGAGGCTGATGGGAGATCTTGTAAATACACGTCTTCTCCCCCGTTACCTGCCGGGCATAAAATCATTTTCTCTCTTTTCTTTGCCCTCTTCCCTGTCCCTCTCCCTCCCTCTCTCCCTGTCTTTCTCTCTCACCCTTCCCATTCCCCCATTCTCATTCTCTCTCCCCACCCCCATCCCTCCCTCCATTAAGCCTGTATAGTTGATTGGAATTAGATGCAATGGCATTTTTTTTTTCTGGTCTTTTTTCCATTCACCTTTTGAAATAAGTTTGGACTTCAGAAAAGTTGCAAGAGTGGTACAGATAATTTTTTAAAGGATTTTATTTATTTATTTATTTTTAGAGAAGGGAGGGAGAAAGAGAAGTAGAGAAACAGTGATGTGTTTTTGCCTCTCTAATGCCCTTAACTGGGGATCTGGCCCATATCCCAGGCATGTGCTCTGACTGGGAATCCAACTGGCAGACCTTTATGTTACCGAGGTTCACGGGGTGACGCCCAACTCACTGAGCCACACCAGTCAGGGCCAGAGATTTTTTACATTCTCTTCACCCAGCTTCCTCTAATGTTAACATCTTTTAAAACAAAATTTTTAATTGATTTCTTTAGAGAGAGAAAAGGTAAGAGAGAGAGAGAGAGAGATCGAGATCAATTTGTTGTTTTATTTATGCATTCATTGTCTGATTTTCATAAGTGCCCGGACCAGGAATCAAACCCACAACCTTGGGGTATGCGGACGATACTCTAACAAGCCGAACTGCCCAGCCAGGGCTAACGTTAACATTTCGCATAATCACAGTACAATGTCAAAATTAAGAAGTTGGTAGAGTAGTATTAAGTAAGCTACAGAAATTCTGTGCATTTTACTGTTTTTCTACTAACGTTCTCCTATCGTTCCAGAATTCATTCTAAGATCTAGCATTCTGTTTAGTCATTATGTCTTCTTTGTTTTCTATGTATGCCTGTGACATCTCCTCAGTCTTTCCCTTTCTTTCATGATCTTGACACTTTGGAAGAGTACTGATCATTTTTTTTTATATGATGTTCTTCATGTGGGCTTATCTGGTGTTTCCTCATGATTAGAATACCACAGAAATGATGCGCCCTTCCCAGTGTATTATATTAGGGGGTATGTGAGGTCAATGACAGGTTCTTAATCAAGAGAGTGGCATGATACAATTTACACTTTGGAAAGATAACTCTGGCAGCTAGGGACAGAGTGAACTGAATGAAGGAAGGTTGTCAAAGCCACCAATTCAGAGGCCATTGTAATAGACTAGGCAGAAGATGATGGCAGTCTGAACAAAGGCTGTGGCTGCAGAAATGGGGGTGAAAGTCTCAATATGAGATTTCCGAAGTAAAATTAATACAATTTGGGGACTGTTTTCATGAGTGACAGGAGGAGAGCGAGGAACTGAAGATAATTACTAGGGTGATGGGCTATTGGGTAGCTAGTTGACTCCATTATCAATTGGTAGCTAAGATCTTTGTAATTCAGATTCCCTAATAAGATTAAAAATGATTTTCTGGTGTGTGGCTGCTATAAAAAAGCTGTTTGAGTGTTTGTTAAAAAAAATACTGAAAGAGAGAGAAAAAGAGATGCTTAGCTGTTCATTTACACTTGTTTTCAAGTTTCAGGTTTGGAAATTCAGCATCTTGGGTCTATAACTGTGAGTGAGGAGGGGCAGGAGTGTCAACATCTCCTCGTGGCATCTTTTTCTCTGGGTAAAAGGGGATTTTCACATGTCCTTGGAAAAATAGTTGTGGAGCACTGCATGAATGAGTTCGTGTGCCTGAGTCGGGGCAAGGGAGAGTGGGCAATGGAATGGGAGGGGGTCCATTGCGAACTGGCCCACGGCCGGGAATGTTTCGTACAAACTGGCTGTGTTCGTGACTCAGTACGGTGAAGCCAAGGTGGAAATCAAGAGGAAAGATGTGAAAATTAATCTTTCTTACTTATTTCTATGCTAGAAATAGAAGGAAGAAAAAACCCTTCAGATTTTCCTAATGTTGGAGAAGACTTCCTGAGCTTCCATTACCTAGCAGCTGGTCCTATCATAACGCATCATGGAGGGAAAAGGGAGTTTAATTCACTTGTAGTTTTAGGGTTATAATTATGTGTTAATATAAATATTCCACAATAAACATTTTTTTTTTTTGCTGATTCAGAGGCAGCTGCCTTTATTAGGGGTTATGTGTTGTTGGCTGGCTTCATTCAAAGGTCACACACTTGACCTTGAAGTCACCTTCCGCTCCCTTGTAACTGATGGTCTCCAGGTTCAGGTGGCTGGGGAACTTGAATGCGAATCCATCTGGCAGTCTGATGGTCAGCTCTGCCGGGTCAAAAGTGATGCACACCTCTATGACTCTTCCAGGCTGGAAAGGGAAGACTCCTGAGGCTCCTTCTCCCACACCCCTGCATTCTTGCTGTTACACACAACGGTGTTGACATCCCCGTGTGGACTTGGGCGTCAGGGGCCACCTCGCCCTGCACTCGAAGGCACTCCCCAGGTTTGAGACTCACGACGCTGGCCCCCAGACCCACACGAGCCATGACTGAAGACAGGAGGATGGTCCTGGGGCCTGCACCACCAGCTGTCTGAAGACTCCCAAGTAAACAAATTTTTTTAACTGGGCTGCACATTATAATCATTTGTAGATCTTTTAAAAAATAAAGGTGCCCATGACCCACCCTAAGTGATTCTGACACAGTAGATGTATTATTCAGAATTTCTTTGGTTGAAGTAGCAGAAATGCAACTCAAATCAGCCACAGCTAACAAACTGGGGTGGGCTGTTATTAGTTATCTACTACTACATAACAAATTACCCAATTACCCAAAACTTAGCAGTTTAAAACAGTTATCTCATACAGTTTCTGTGAGTCAGGATTTTGGGAGTGCCTTATCTGGTAGTTCTGCCTCAGGGCCTCTCCTGAAATTGAAATCGAGGTGACACCTGGGGCTGGAGGACCGACTTCCGAGGTGGCTCGCTTGCATGGCTGGCAAGACGGTGCTGGCTGTTGGCAGGTGACCTGACTCTTTTGCCACATGGATTTTAGCACAGGGCTGCTGGAGTATTCTCACAATATGTTGGCTGGTCTTCCTCAGATCTTAGCAATCCAAGACAGCAAGGCAGAAGCAGGTTGATACAATTTATGGCTAGAATTAAGGTATCTTTGAGTAGGAGGAGGGGGATGATATTCACAGGTTGGTTATTTATTGTTGCAAAGGCTAAAGCCCATCCTTATATAGAGTTGTAGGTCCTCGAGCCAATAGAACATATGTTCCAGTGTACGCTGTCATTTTTTAATGGGGTGAAAATGATTAAGATGAGTATCAAGGGAAGACTTGAAGAGAAAATGATACTAATTAAAAAAATCCCAAGGGTTATGTGTGACTCACCTCTACTCATAATAATAGGCTTAGATCTGTCTTAATAATACTGTAACATTTGAAGAGCTCTTTAGTGTATAGATGGTTTCATAACATTTTATTTGATCTTAAGAACAATCTTAGGTTTGTAGGATGGAGTCAAGAGGGCTGGGACTGAAAAATAGAGTTAATAATAGTGAACAGTCACCAAGTGCCAGGCATCATTTCACTGAGTGCTTTATATTTATTAACCCTTAAACCAAATACATGAGGCTGGTGTTAGTAATTACAGTTTTGAGAGAGACTTTGGCTTATGTGGGCTCAGAGAAGTTAATGGCATGCTCATGGTCAAGTGCCAGAGCTGGAATGAGAACCCAGGTTTTCCTACTCACAGTCCCACCTGCTTTCCACTGGGCTGTTTCACTTTTCAGCATGACCAACCATTGCTGCTGCCTTCTCCACTTGCTGTATCCTTTTATTTTTTTAATAAAAAAAAACTTATTTTATTTTTTAACCTCATTTATTTATTTATTTTTAGAGAGGGAAAGGGAGGGAGACAGAGAGGGAGAGAGACATCAATGTGTGGTTGCCTCTTGCCCAACCCCCCTGGGGACCTGGCCTGCAACCCAGGATGTGCCTTAGATCAGGGACTGAATCGGCGACCCTTTGGTTCACAGGCCGGCACTCAGTTCACTGAGTCACAACAGCCAGAGCTCCACTTGCTGTATCCTTGATTCAATGTTTATCTTCTGGCAGTATGAGACTCCCTGAAAGGCAGGGGACGTTATAATTGCAGGCCTAGACTTACTGTACCCTAAGAATGTTTTTTTTTGTTTGTTTTTGTTCGTTTCTTTTGGTGAGCACTTCATTACAAGCCTCAATACAAGCCTAGTGGAAAGAAAAAAAGAGGACAAAGAAAAGTATATTGGATTGGAAAAGAGACCTAGTTTATAACCTATACTGAAATACATCCAAGTTTCTAAAAACGTCTACCTTTGTTTGATTTTATTAAACGTCTGGCTCTAATGCAGACTATTTGAGTGGCCCCAAATAACATTTTGGCACCTCATTTTCCTTTGCTGTCAATTGGGGTAATACTTAAGGTTGGCTTACCCTTCGTTGATGTGGAAGGATAGGGGGAGTGAAAGATGGGAAGCACTTTGTTTCCCTATATGAGTTTGGGCGGAACACAAACCTCCTGAATTTCTTTTAGTGTCATCTAAAACTTGGACTTCCTCTATTTCTGAGTTTAAAAAAAAATCAAACAATCCTTGCACAAATGAGCTATGCAATCTCATTACCCCTTTTTACTTTAAACTTTCTTTGCTAAAATTTAACAGCACAACATTAATGTTTCCTCTATAATCTTCATCTATGACACCAGCTCCTGCATCTAGGTAGTGTTTTGCAGCCAAGTCAGAACTGGAGGTATTCTTTCATAACACTCAGAAGACAGAGTTATCTTTTTAAAAAATTATTTATTTATTTATTTTTAGAGAGAGGGGTGGGAGTAGGGAGAAAGAGAGGAAGATAAACATCGATGTGTGGTTGCCTCTCACGCCCCCCTGCTGGACACCTGGCCCACAACCCAGGCATGTGCCATGACTGGGAATTGAACCAGCGACCCTTTGGTTCACAGGTTGGCACTCAATCCACTGAGACACACCAGCCAGGGCAGAAGAGCTGTCTTAATGTCAGTTTTCACGAGGGCTTTCTCCATAGGTGGTATTGTAAAATCATACAGGTCATAGCCTGTGGCCCATGCACACCTTTTTATTCTCTTAATAAAGATTTTATTTATTTATCTTTAGAGAAAGGGGAAGGGAGGGAGAAAGACATCAGTGTGAGAGAAACATGGATCAGCTGCCTTTTGCATGTGTCTGAACCAGAGCAAGGACCTGCCCGCATACCAGGAATGTACCCTGACTAGGAATTGAACCGGCAAACTTTTGCTTTGCAGGGTAACTCCCAACCCACCTATCCACACGAGTCAGGGCCTATGCAGACTTCTTGGGCCATGGTATTCTCTGAGAGCAGGGCAAAGAGGGGCCTCATGCCACCTTCCTCCACTAAGCTGCCCACCTGCTGGGAGAGATGACAGCTGTTCCTTCAGAGCAGAGCATGGCAGAGCAGAATGCAGGGGACAAGGGAGCAGAAGGAACATCAGGGAGCAGGATGAGCCCAGCCACTGTGAACCCACCAGGTTCTTGCATATATTTTTCGTAAAACTAGATTACCTCCTAAGAGAGGTAATTCAAGACTCGGGAAGATGATTGTTTAATCACGGAATCCAATACGCTGCCTACTGTGATTAGTAGTATTGGACTAGACTGAGAAGAGGTAAAGATCAGCATAGACCATTCCCGGATGCCTTTGTGCCTTATTTTACCACAGCTTCCATTTGAAAAACAGGAAGGGGCACAAAAAGTGAATACTGGGATAGACAAGCCCCAAAAGAGTCTGCTTAGTCTACCTTTTACCTGGAGAGAGAGATAGCAGAAACTCCCTCACAAAGATAAGTTGAAGGAACGTGTTGAGGGGACATGGCGCCTTGAATCAAATAGCTACAGGTTCCACCTACTCCTCTGTCAGCCTCCTATTGTGCTGAGTTCATGGTATTATAATACAGTGAGCAGAGCATGTTCCAAAGTCAGAAGGCTACTCTGATTGGTTCTTGGAAATGGAACTATGGAAGCCCTTTTGTAGTATATAAATTGGGTGGCCAAGAGCCGTGGGGGTATGACTGCGAATGAAGTGCAGTGACAACAACAAGCCAGGTCGCAGAGGACTAGCTTTGTAACACAGCATAGCATGGCAGTTAAGAGCTCACTGCTCAGGTCATGAAGACTTTGGTTCCAAACTCCGTTCCACGTGTTACCAGTGTGACTTCAGGTAGTTCATATTTATACAGTTGTTATAAGGTTTAAATAAAGGAATGTATGTAAAGTATTGCCAAATTATACTTTCCAAAAAGTGAAAAACACGTGTTAAAGATTCACTTAACATGGTAACGAGGGAATTTGCAAGAAGGTGTGGGTGGTCCAAAGAAAATTGGAGAGAGCATTTATGGTAGCTGAAGAAAAAAGGCTTGAATAAGATGATTAATTTTGATATAAAACTGGTTAATGTACAGGGTAATAAAACTGCCATCTTTATGGTTTTCTTTTTAAAAAAAATTTTATTTATTTTATTTTTAGAGAAAGGGGAAAGGAAGGAGAAAGAGAGGGAGAGAAACATTGATGGTTGACTCTTGCGTCCCCCTCACTGGGGACCTGGCCCCAAACCCAAGCATGTGTCCTAACTGGGAATTGAACCAGTGACCTTAGTTTGCAGGCCAGCACCCAGTCCACTGAGCCACACCAGTCAGGGCTGTGGTTTACTTTTTTTTATCAGATAAATAATTTACATCCCTACTGGACAAATATAATTTTCATGGCTATCAGCAGTTGGTCTTAAATGGGAATAATTTTGCCCTCCAGGAGGCATTTGGCAATGTCTGGAGGTATTCTTTGTGTGTGTGTGGGGGGTTTGTGAATATGAAATTTATTTTTATAATTAAAAAAATTTTATTGAATTTATTGGGGTGACATGAGTTAATAAAATGATATAGGTTCCAAATGTACAATTCTATAATAAATCATCTGTATATTGTATTATGTGTTCATCACCCAAAGTCAAGTCTACTTCCATCACCATTAACCCACCTTTCTCTCTGGTAATCACCGTACTGTTGTCTGTGTCTATGAGTTTTTTTTCATTAATCCCTTCACCCATTTCACCAGGCCCTCCAATCCCCCTTCTCTCTGACAGGAGTCAGTCTATTCTCTGTATCTATGAATCTGTTTCTATTTTGTTTGTTAATTTTGCTCATTAGATTCCACATATAAGTGAAATGGTATTTGTCTTTCTCTGACTGCCTAATTTCAATTAGCATAATTCTTTCCAGGTCCGTTAATACTGTTGCAAAAGGTAAGATTCCCTTCTTTTTTATGGTCAAGTAGTATTCCACTGAGTAAATGTACTACAGCTTTTTCATCCACTAATCTGCTGATGGGCACTTGGGCTGCTCTCAAATCTTGGCTGTTGTAAATAATGCTGTAATGAATATACAGGTGCATATATTCTTTCAAATCAGTCTTTCAAGTTTCTTCGGATTTATTCCCAGAAGTGGAATCGCTGTGTCATAAGGAAGATCCATTTTTAATTTTTTGAGGACTCTTCATACTGTTTTCCACAGTTGGCTGCAGCAGTCTGCATTCCCACAAACAGTGCATGAGGGTTCTCTCTTCTCTGAAGATATTTTTGCTGTCACAACCTGGGAGGGGGGAGCACTACTGACATCTAGTGGACCCTGTGGGTGTGACTGCATGGGATATGCTCACTTTGGCAAGCTTTTTTTTTTTTTACCTACTCTTATCTGCAGGTCAGGCTACCTTGATTAAAGCTCCAGAGCTGCTGTTGCAAATTTCACCTATTTCTGCGTGTGCACAAAAGTGGAGAGTAATGCTTATTCCACCTTTCCGTATCCTTGCTTTTTCCTAACTCTCACCATGGATGGAGCACTGAAAGAACAGCTGAAGCCACAAACCCAAGGCCTGCACAGCCAGACAGCGGCGTGCAGTTCACCATGCTCCCCATGAATGACCTCATGAGTCAGCTTGCCTCCCTAAGCTCAGACAGAAAGCTTCATTTTTCCCTGATACAGCCTGTTTTTTATAGGGTCCTCAATGTGCTCTCTACATAGGAGAGAGGGAGAAATGTATTCTAGCAGGTGATTTTTCTGTCATTCTTTGCTTTAAAATTAAAAAATGTGTGTGTGCCTATTTGAGTGGTGAAGGCGTGTAGCCTGGCCCTGGTCCCACCACTACCTAGGTGCATGGGGTTGAGCAGGGCCCCGGTGCTGTTTTAATTTCCATGCTGACAGATAGAGCACTGGACCAGTTGATATTGCTCCAACATTTTATGGTTCTATTTTCTATCACAAGCATATCCTCAGAAGGTAACCTGGCCTGGAATCTCACCCCTTAGTGTAACAGACTCTGCAGGAGATCCTCCTTTAAACTCCCTCCTCTGTTTGATATTGAGTACAATGAAGCCTTCCTACAGCAAGTTCATCCTAAAGGGACTGAGGTTAAGACTGCAGCAGATTTGCTCTGTTTCAGTAAATGAAGAGTATGAGCCTTTTGAAACAGATACAATATCCCACTAATTGCTTTGATAAGAGTAATTGTAATGTGAAACGGCACATCCAGAAACTAAGCACTGGTATTCTTTCGTTCATTCCTAATTTTTTCACTGATAATAGTACATAAAAAGATATTTATTTCTTCCCAAATGACCTGAATGTTTCCATTTTAAATGTCTGTTAAGGTTTTGTTTTTCTTCAAGATAGTTTCTTGCTGACCTATTTTCACATGCTGAAATGGGCAGAAAAGTCAAGTGTAATGATTCTCAATCAGTAGGGAGAAGAGGGCATTTCAGAAATTCCTGGAAATTAATTTGAAAAAATCCTACCTAGACTTTAAACATTTATTTAAGATTTTATTTATTTATTTTTAGAGAAAAGGGAAGGGAGGGAGAAGGAGAGGGAGAGAAACATCAATGTGTGGTTGCTTTTCACGCACTCTAAACTGCAGACCTGTCCCAAAACCCAGGCATGCACCCTGATTGGGAATCGAACCAGAGACCCTTTGGTTCGCGGGCTGGCACTCAGTCAACTGAACCATACCAGCCAGGGCTAGACTTCAAAAGTTTGTTAAAAATTTTTTTTAATCCTCACTTGAGAATGTGCTTATTGATTTTACAGAGAAGGGAAGGAGGGATGGAGGGAGGGGAGTGAGCAAGGGAGGGAGAGGGAGGGGAGGGCGTTGGGGGGGTCGGGGGGGGGGAGAGAGATTGATGTAAGAGAGAGAGATAACGTTTGGTTGCCTCTTGTACATGCCCCAACTGGGGACTGAACCCAACCCACAACCTTGGCATGTGACCTGACTAGGGATTGAACCCACAACCTTGTGGTGTACTGGATGACACTGCAGCCAACTGAGGCACACTGGCCAGGGCTAGACATTTATTCTAAAAATTTCCTACTGTTTTCATAATAGTAATTTAGAATTCCAGCAATCAGCTCGACAAATCTATGGCCAGCCCTTCTAGCTGCTTACCTGTTAGGATCCTCCTCCTTCCCTGCTAAAAGAGGTTGGTTTTGTTCCCATGGCCACGTCCCCAGAAAATGAATCATGATTGGTTCAAAGCTATCATGACATCCTCTTTCCAGCCTCCCTTGCAGTGAGAAGTGGCCATCTGAGCCAGTTCTGGGCCCAGAGGCACACAGGGGCCTGTTGGAGTCACTGTTGGATGATTTTGAAAGTCACGTGGCTGCCTGTGCTTCCAGCAGCCCTCTTCCTCCTGCGACAGCTGACACTGTGCAGATGTCAGCTTTGACTGCTCCGACCGCTTCCTGTGACCTCCTGGTAATAGGGCCACAAGTCCAGGATGAAACACCCTGGCTTTTTCATGGCATTTTTGAGTTGTGGCTAAAATAGAGGTGCTAGATAAAATACAGAACACCCAATTAAATTTGAATTTCAGAAAAACATCAGTTTTAAATGTGCAATATTTGGGACTGACTTACATGGAATGCTATTTGTAATTTATCTGAAATTCAAATTTAACTTTGTGTCCTCTAATTTTTTCCCCCTAAATCTGGTATCTCTATGTGCAAACCCTGTGCTGCCTGCCTTGAACTTTCTTGTTATGCAAAAAAAAAATAAATAAATAAATAAATAAATCCCAATGAGTTTAAGCTATTCAAGTAATATATAGATTGTGTGCGAACTCACTCCTGATTTAACAGTAATTTATAAAACGCACCTAACACTTCACTGTGTGTTCATCACGTGCCAGTCACTCTGCTCGTCAGCGGGGATGAGTTCATAACTAAGTCACAGAGGTAGGTCCTGCCTTCATGGAGTCTGTAGTCTAGCTGGAGAGACAGCCACTGAACAAGAGATTCTGTAAGTGGCAGTATAATTACAATTGTAATGTGTGCTTCCAAGAAAAAAATGGGAGTCTTTGAGAGCACCAACCAGCTGGGATTAGGAAAGCCTCCCGGATGAGGGACTTTAGGGGCGATCGGAAGGAGGAGGAGTCGGCGAGCTGGTGGGGGGATGGGTGGCAGAAGTTTGCTCTGGGCGCTGGGGGCAGCAAGGGTCCTGGTAGGTTTGAGGCAGGGTCCCAGTGGCTGCGCAGTAGTGGGCTGAGTGGGAAATGAGGCTAGAAAGCTAAGTGGAGGATAGATGGGGGAACGCCTAAGAGGTTATTTTAAGGATTTCAAACTTTATCCTTATTCTACACTGCACCCTAATAAGTAATATTGATATCTCCATCTTAAAGAGAGGAAATCAAGACTTTCAATAGCTTGATCAAAGTCGTATAGCCACTAAGTAGCTAAACTGTAATTTGAGCTCAGCTTGTTGTTTTCTGTTTATTTTTATGTAGAGTATGTGACCAAAAAATCCTAATCATTACCATGTGGAAGCTAGTTAGAAATATAGAAATAATGAGAGCTAATCAAATGAATCTGTAGAGAACATGTAAAGTTAATATAACAATATCTTTTATATTTGTAAGGACTGAAAGGATTGTGAGCAATCTGTTATCTATAACCAAAAGGTTATTGGTACAGTAGATAATTTGAATTCCAGCATTGAAAAATGCCTAACAAAATCACAAAATTCAAACTGCCTGAATGTGCTTTTCAAAGAAAGGTACTCTGTATTACATGTTGTTGAAATAACTATAACTTATTTCTGTGATTTTAGACCATCAGTTTGACAAAAACAAAATAAAACACAGGGAAAATCCCTATTTGTAACTATGTCTCAGTGTAAGTGACACAACCAGTCAGTGGCTTTAGATATACACAAAAAACAGTAACAGAACCAGCAATGGCAAAGCACACACAAAAGTTACTGTGGGAAATTATTGATTCATTTACTATGACTGGTACTCCTGGCAATGCCATTATTTGCAGGAGGTGGACACTGACATGGGATAGTAACTACTATTTTTAAAAAATTAAAAATAGAAAAAACACCAGAGTACATTCATATAAGGTAAATGTTGTATACTTGATTATGTGTGCACACACACATATGTACATGCACACAGACACACACACGTACATACAAATGGAGACACGTACACACACAAATAACAGATTGCATTTATACTGGATTGTGATGTACTGCAGTTTTCGGACTGTAAGATGCACCCTTTCCCCCGAAATTTGGGAGGAAAATGGGGGTGCGTCTTATAGTCCAAATGTAGCTGTTGAGTTCTGTTTACATTTACATTGGTGAAATATTATGTTATTTATGTTATTAAATATTGTACCACATTTTTTGCTTCAAAATTTTTCCCTCTGTTTTCCTCCTCTAAAACCTAGGTGTGTCTTTTGGTCTGGTGCATCTTATAGTCCGAAAAATATGGTAAATCTTATTCCTTACTCTGGATCTCATTTAGAAAAGTTTGACAATCACGGGTGTAGAGGAACTGATTCACTGTTCATTAGCTATTCTCTATCTATGTACTCCTTGGAATGAGAACTACTCATTAAGATAAATTCCTGACCATTGCCATGGACAACTGTTTACTGTCCCACATGTTGGGAAATCATGTGTGCTAGCACAAACAAAACAACGGCTGTCATTAGGACAAAGCAGATGTTATATCTTGGTTAAGGTTCTTGAATAAGGTTCTTGGTAGGTAAAACTTCTTAATTCACCCAGGAAGAATTCAGTGCCGTCTATTTGTGTGCTGTTACTTGCAGACCTTGGGAATAAACAGGATAGAAATTAGTGGAGAATTCCAATCCTCATTTTATGAAATCTTCACATTAACAATAGTATTCTAAGACTGTTAAGATCACAGGGATTCCAGCCCTGGGCAGCTGGCTCAGCTGGTTAGAGCACTGTCCCCACACACCAAGATTCTCGGTTTGGTCCCCGGTCAGGGCACGTGTAAGAATCAACCAATGAATGCATAAATAAGTGGAACAACAAATTGATATTTCCTTCCCCACTCCCAAAAAATCAATAAATAAAAATTTAAAAAAAAGATTATGGGGATTCTGGAACCAGAAATGCTGGTTTTCTATAAAGAACTAAATAGAGTCCAAATCTCATTCTTTTAAATCCTTGCATTAAATTTAAACCTATCTTAAGATCAGATATCCAATATCATTTGCAATTGGTATAGTAATCCTTGACTTTAAGGAATGAAATAGTTTGAGAACTAGAGAATATCACAAAAGGTGGCTGGCTGCAGAATTCTTGTTTTGGAGTGTTGTGCTTGATTTGGGAAAATAATCATTTTTCTTTTTTAAAAACAAGATTTTAATTATTTATTTTTAGAGAGAGGGGAAAGGAGGAAGAAGGAGAGGGAGAGAAACATAGATCAATTGCCTCTCATACACACCTCAACCAAGGACTGAACCTGCACCAAGGCATGGGGGCCTGACCAGGAATCAAACCTTCGACCCTTTGCTTTGCAAGATGCCTAACCAACTGAGCCACACCAGTCATGGCTTTAATAATTTTTCTTTTTATTTATTTATTTTATTGTTGTTCAAGTACAGTTGTCTCCATTCCCCCCATTACCACTCCCCCATCCAAGCCATGTCCTAATCATTTTTCTTAAACCAAGAAAGCTTAGTTGACTATTTAGTGGCTTTGACTTAGAAACACAGCGATAAACCTATTGTGTTCTTATTACACACCTCATGTTGGAGAAACACATTTTTTAGTATAATATTTAATCCTTGAAATATGTAAAATGTAAAAATGATTATAATCTTTAACCAAGCAACTGCTACTCTGAAAAATGTTAATGTAATTCAAGAAGAACACCAGCAATCTGTGCAGGTATTTTTATAGCATGTTATTTGCCAATATGAAAACTTGTACAATACTAAATATCCAACAATTGGAAAATGACTCAATAATCTTATGTCAGTTTGAACTATTATGCTACTATTACTTTGTAATGAGATATTATATTTTCAATTCAATATGAAAAAATGCCAAAAAGAAAAATATAAACATTTGATTACATTTTTATTTTCAAATTTCTTTAAGAAAATTTCTTACAGTAATTACATTAAAAAATTGATTTTAGAGAAGGAGGAGAAAGAGAGAGAGAAAGAGAGAGAGAAAGAGAGAGAGGGAGAGAGAGAAATACCAATTTGTTATTCCATCCATTCATGCATTCACTGGTTGTTTCTTGTATGTGTCCTAACTGGGAATCGAACCCACGACCTTGGTATATCAGGATAATGCTCCAACTAACTGGGCGACCTGGGCAGGACCTATTTTGAAATTTTTTATTCCTATTTGAAAGTAGACATGTGACATCTTCTGCACTAAGATGTTTAAGTCAAGTCTTATAATTCACTTTCAATGAGTAAAACAGAACTCAGCCTTCAATTCTTTAACTGGGAGAGCTATTTAGTTTTATTCAATTGCACTATATAATGGACTCAAAAGCTTCTTAAGTATTAAATATTAATTTAAAAAATAAATAAGCATCACAATTAACCATGTAAACTATGTAACCATATAGAAGATATGAAAAAAAAAAAAAAGAAGATATGAATGTGAATAGCCAAAACATTGGGTGTGTACTTATTAAATTTTAACACTGCTGACTGGTGGAAATATAGGTGATTATTTTTCTCTTTTGCTATTACACTAAAATTTTATTTTGTAATTAATATACTTTTATAATGAGATGAAAATAAACCTTCTTAAAGGACGTTTGAATGTTGCTGGTGGCTAGATTGCTTTGTCATAGTAAGAACAGGTAATGGTTCAATTTGCCTCAAAGTCTGGATTTAAATAAGGATTGAATTAAATATATAGCTTCATATCGTTACTCTCCTGGGTCATTTATTATTGCATTATTAATTAAATTCAATCTTTGTTGTTTCCCTTTTGTTATTATTATTTTATCACAATTACTATTTAATATGCTTGCAGTGGAAAATCAGTTAAGCAGTTTTATGAGATGTTAGGAGAAGCTTGAATAGGAGTCAACGGAAACACCGGAAGGCCACCCCACTGTTCATTCCTGAA
Source organism: Micronycteris hirsuta (assembly GCA_004026765.1). Classification (NCBI taxonomy): domain Eukaryota; kingdom Metazoa; phylum Chordata; class Mammalia; order Chiroptera; family Phyllostomidae; genus Micronycteris; species Micronycteris hirsuta. The sequence goes on from PVJI01009989.1 coordinate 33,064, forward strand.
CTGAGAGGGAAAGCAGGCTGTGCTGAGGGTCCCTCTGGGCTGGCTTTGCCAGGACACTGTGGTTGGAAGAAATGGGAAAGACGGTGGGTTACTATAATACAGTAACTTATTTATGCAACTGGAAAAAACATATGCCTTTGATGTAAGAAAAGCTGATCTGCTTTGGATTTTATTTCTCTTTGAACATATCTGTTACTTACAGGGGTGGGCAAAAGTAGATTTACAGTTGTTTGTTTGGAAAATACATTAATTAATTAATAAATACTAACAATACAAAAATTAGCTCTGTGTTTTGCATACTCACAACTGTAAACCTACTTTTGCCACTCTGTATTTTCTTCTTTTTAAAGTTTATCTAATATCTAGCATCCAAATAGGATAGCCTTAAAAGGTATAGTTAAATATGTCCTTACAGGCCTCTAGGACACAGGCAAAGAAAGAAGAGGGTGTAACACTCATGGACATGTACTTTCTTGTGGGCTTTCAGCACCTGTCAAAACATGCCAGCTATTCTTAGGCCCTGGACCAGATGGCAAAAGCTGGCATTTGGTATGGAACTAGGTGCCATTTGCCTGAAATACATGATCAAGGATACTTTCATTTTTATCAGCAAGTAGAGCATAAGGCCAAACTCCAGTATGTGACTTAGTCACTGAGGGGGAATTGGGCCTGTGCACTGGCAGCTGCAGAGAGGATGGAAAGGTGTAGGTGGCCAACTGCTGAAGCGCTCTTGGAAGTACCTCACTAGGAACAGAAAGGAAGCCAATAAGCCCTGTAAAAATGGCTCTGGCTCAGGTGCTATCATTCACAAAGGCAGAGCCCCTCCCTTCTCCCTTCACTCTGTATCCATTCACACTGGTGCCCTGAGCTTCACTGTGGGAGGCCTGCCTCTCATCACGCTAACAGATGGCAGGGGTGGGCAGGCATATCTGGCAAGAATTATAAGTTCCACTAAGAAGCAATTTAATTACGGTCCTGAAATTTCTTCAAATGGGTTCATGCCTACATGAAGGGCTGATTCTGAAATTAGGAGGATGTAGGATCAATAAATTGCCTGGCTGGGCTCAGTCCCCTAGATGGACAGGTTTACTGAGGACACGGCAAATCTAATTCTTATAGAGAGATGATGACATTGGGACTAGGGCAGTTGTGTCTCACCAAAAAAAGCATGTAATGTTCTTGCCCTGGCTGCTGTAGCTAAGTGGACTGAGTGCCAGCCTGCGAACCAAAAGGCTGCTGGTTCGATTCCCAGTCAGGGCACATGCCCGGGTTGTGGGCCAGGTCCCCAGTGGGGGACATGTGAGAGGCAACTGATGATTGTCTATTTCTTGTACATCCATGTTTCTCTCCCTCTCTTTCTCCTTCCCTTCCCCTCTTTCTAAAAAAAAAAAAAGCATATGATGTTCTTCACTGCTGGAGTGAGTTATACTGTCTTCTCTTGAGTCAGTCGATGACTGCATTTTGCATGAGACAGACATGAAAATCCTTTCAGTTCAAATATAACAGCAGTTACATCTATAGTTTTGTTCTCCCAGCAGGCTTTGCTATCCTTCTTCTTCTGGTTTCTACCTACTGTCCTGCTTTCCTTTTGGAGAATTTTCTCCCTTTAATTCGGGAGGCTTTAGGATGTGTATTCAACTCACAAGATCCGTACATGATCCACTCCTAGCCTGTCAGAGTATGCCATCTCCCTGGCCATAGTGACTGGTTTAGCAAAAGTCACGTGACCCACGCGGGATCAATCAAAGTCTTCCCTGGGAATTTTCAGCTAGGCTAAAATGCAAAACTGTTTTAAAAAAACTATTTAAAGGGAGGGGTATTGGGAGCTGGGTGGAGCAGGCAAAGGAATTAAGAAGTATAAATTGGTAGTCACCAAACAGTCATACGACATGAAGTGCAGCATAAAGAATGGAGAGTCAATAATACTGTAATAACTAAGTGTGGTGCCAGGTGGGTACCTGGAATATTGGGGGGGAAATCACTGTAAGTCATGTGACTATCTAACCACTATGCTCACACCTGAAACTAATATATAGCCATTTGAATGTCAAATATACTTGAAAAATAAAATAATTGTTTAACATAAAAAATTTTAAATGTTTGCAAGAGCAGTGAGAATACCATGTAAACCCCTGACCCAACACGCAGCTCCAACAGTGATCGGCCCATGGACAGTCTTGAAAAAGGGTACGCTGTCTGCTCGCACTGGGGCTGCCGGGCCCCGGAGGGCAGTGCTTCCCACAGACACGATGTCTGCCGGCGACCGATGCGTGTCAGTGAGCCCTGCCCCTGTGCTTTTTTTGCTTCAGCAAAAATCAGGAGGATTTCTGTCACTTGCAGAATGTGTTGTCTAATATAAAAATCTGAAAGAGCCCCGGCCAGTGTGGCTCCGGTGGCTGGAGTGTCATCCCACAGACCGAAGGATCGCAGGTTCCATTCTGTCAGGGCACATGCCCGAGTGGTGGGTCCGATCCCTGACAAGGCGTGCGGGAGAAGGCAGCCAAGCAATGTTTCTTTTTCACATCAACGGGGTTGATTTTCTCTCTCTCCCCCTTCCTCTCTCTCTAAAAGCAATGAAAAAAATGTCCTCAGGTGAGGATAAAAAGCATTTTTTTTTAATCTTAAAGAAACAATAATTTTTAAAATCTTATTTTTACTTTCGAGGCATTGGGAAATAGAAATTCACGGAAAATCTTTTTTTTTTAACCCTTACTGAGGATATGTTTTTATTGGTTTTGAGAAAGAGAGAGAGGAGAGAGAGATATTGATTGGTTGCCTCCCAGAGGTACCCTGATTGAGAATCAAACCTGCAGCCTTTTGGTGCAAAGGACAGTGCTCCGACCAACAGAGCTACCTGGCCAGGGCATGGAAAATCTTTAAGAGGAATAAAGGATAAGGGGAGCTCTAGACATTAAAACAGGATCGCCAATATTTTAACTTCACTCAGTAAAAGGATAATTTCAGTGTCATTGAAATAGTAACTGTCCACTAAAATATTTAAATTACACAACATAAATATTATTAAGAGATATAATGTAGGGTGAATATCTTCATCCTTGAAAAAATAATCAAGTCCCCAAACCCATTCAGAGTCTCTGATTCTGAATTATCTTCAAAGCAATGAATGAATGGATACAATCACTCATATTAGCATTCTGGTACTCCATTTTTGGTTATGTGATGAACCATAATCCTAGCTGTTCCTTCACCATCCACTTCGATAGGACAATACTTACATTTTTGCTTTGCAAGTTCTTGTCCTAGATCTTCACGCACTTGTGAAAAGAGGTCCTCCTCAGATTTTGTTCCATCTAGGTAAACTGGAAAGGGACAAAGGGAGCAATTCAAATGCTAACAGTCTTATTAATAGAGGGTGCTTCATTTGGCATCTGATATCTCTTGAAAGTAAGTATGTTTAACCAAAGAACCCAGGACCATAAAGTAAAAAGAAATCAATAGCCATTAAAGAGAGAAATAGATTATAGCCAGGAATAACAGGTAAAAAAAATTTGGTTAATTACAGAGAAATATACATTAGCTGATGTGAATGTTATTTTTTAAAAAAAAAGAAAGAAAAAGAATTAAGTGGCATTGTGAATACGTCACTTTAGGAGGACTGAAGAGGTGCCTCCCTGAAAGAATCATTTAAGGGAGTAGTTCTCCAACTTACTTGTGCAACAAGATTACCCGTGAAGCTTCTTAAACCATGTAGGTCTGGGCTCTGCCAAACATGTACTGTATCAGAATTCTCCAGGCCCAGAAGATATGGTTTTTTAATAAAACTGGCATAGTCAGTTTTGGAGAAAAAGTAGAAGTTATGTATGTTGAAGGAAAAGGCCTTCCAGTCAGAAAACTGCCTAAGTAGGAAAGTGGGAGAGAATTTTGTCTGTTAAGAAGAAGATGAATAGTCTTTTCTAAAAGATGAATAGTTTGGGAAGGACGTGGGGAGGCAGGAACAGAGGCGAGATGAGGTTTTAGGGCAAGGCTGTGCCTTTGTCTTTGATGTCTGCCTATGTAGGCGTTAACTGAGGGCGGGAGACTCTTTGAAGGTATTAAGCAAGGCAGGGACAGAGATTCGTATTTTAGATGGAGAGGGAGAGAGGACTAGTAAGAAGAGGGCGCCTCTAGAACCATGGTCCACACTGGGAGTGTTGTGGCTTGAACCTCAGCAGCGGCTCTGGGGATAGGGAGAAAGGGTTGAACTTGACTGATGAAGAGATTATAATGGTTGCCAGACCATGGGGAGGCCCCATGTGCTTTCTGCATGGTTTAGATATAGCCACCTGGAGTCCATGAAGCTTCTCACAATATGGGCAACTTGCTTTATTCTTTTCAGAATTCAACATACATCAATTCTGATTTTTTCCCCCAACCAACAGCCTTCTCTCTCTGCCTCCTGTAGTTTCTCCGCATTGAGCTCTGTATCACAGGGGTCTGCTCTGAGCTGGGGCTCACAGATCAGATGGGGAACTCAAGAGTTGGAAAATTTTGGTTTTAAGTAACAGTTAATAATCTTTGTAGTTAATGCATATACGAAGCTATTGTTTCAGGAGCTGAAGGTATGGCCCATCCTGACCAGGAGACCATAAGCAATTCAACCTTTGCGTTCCAGAGGGAGCTACAAGCAATCAAGATGGTATCTGAGCTATTGTGCTCCAGGGAGAGACATCTCCGTAGCCCAGGACACAGATAAAGAATCACTAGTCAATAGGATGAAAGGGTGTTAGTGAAATTGCCGGACTGTAGCTTTTATCTGATTAACCTTTCCCCTGAGTTCCAAATCCTTTACCTATACTTTTCCTTCCTTATAAAAAGACTGACTTGAAAGGAAATGTAAGATGCTCTATTAGGATACATAATGAACTGTCTTCTCAAATTGCTGCCCGTCTGAATAAAGTGCACATAAAGATTCAATCCCTGTCTCTGCTATAGGTCCTGGTGATGAGAGGCAGCATGAATGTTTCAGAGCCAGATGTTTACTCCCAAACCGCTGCTTTAAGTCTTTCAAGCATCTCAACACCATTGTGTGCAAAACAGACTTGCATTCTTACCTTACAAACCTGCAACTCCTTCACTTTTCTCTGTTTTCCAAAATAGTACCTGCCAGGTTCCAAGGTATTGTCCTTGACACCTCAATTTCCCACACGCTCCTATCCACACTATCATCAGTTCTATTGAGCACATATGTCCAATATTGCACCCTCTACATCCACCTTCCACACAGCCAGAGGGATCTTAATAAAGCAAGAACCTGGTATCTATCATGTCCTTGTTCGAACTTCTCTGTAGAGGACTTCCTACTTTTCTTGGGATAATGGCACAGTCCTTAACTGGCCTATGGCCTTACAGGGTTTGGATCTTTGCTGTATGACCAGCAGCACCTGCTGTCCTTGGTTTTTCTCTATGACAAATACACCAACATTCTTTCAGGTCCTGAAAGAATGTACCATGCCCACTGTCTGGGGCGATCTTCCACCCCAACCCTCTTCCCTTGGTCTGGTTAGACCTGTCAGCATGGTTTAAATGTGGCTGGATCACTGGTCCTCAGGCAGTCCCCCGAGAGCTTGCTGTCATAGGACTCAGCACACTAGAACGGATGTGCTCATGTAGCTACTGCGTTTAACATCTGCTTCCCTGATAGAATGTTGGCTCCTAAGAGTAGGGACTGGATCTGTCTCACTTCCCTTGATATGTATCACCAGGTCAGTACCTACACACAGAACACACTCAATCAACTTTTATTGAGTAAGTGACCATCTAGACCTTGACAAGCTGCTGACGAGAGCCACAGAGAGAAAAGCAGAAGCTAGAGAAGCCGGTTGTGGACGACGGGGAGCCCAGGGTGTCAGGGCTTAAAGTATTCCTTTACAATAGAACACACGAGAAACATGCCTTGTAAAACCCTTTCTTTTTGTGCACTTGGAGGCAATGACAAGTACAGGGCCTTCTGTGGAGGGGGAACGTGCACTCACCAATTTCCCACGTGATGTCCTCGACTTCCTGTCTGTGCTTTAGATACATGGGCCACACGTGGCCATCGAAGTATCCTGGGGGGTCTGGAGGCTGGTAGACCCTTGTGCTACCAAAACACAAAGGAAATTTTATGTTGACAGAAACATACATAGATACGGTACAATAACGGTCAGGATAGTGGGAAAATCACAACAGTGAATCTAAACAGGATTAAGATAACACATTTTAGACTTTCAGGCTCAATGTCAGTTACAAAGACAATGAAATGGACTTAGTTCACTCACCCAAAAATTAGTCATCTAAAAAAATTACTTTTAAATTACTATCATTCAATCATTTCCCCCCTCTAGTTTTTTATAAAACAATTAAGAGACAAATATCAGTGTAAATAATGATAGAAATACTGATATGTTGGATTAAGCTTTAAACTAATTGGTGTTCTTTGAGGCTGTACCAGCATATAGGCCAACTACCTTAAAATCATAATCAACATGGCATTGTTTCATTTGAAGACTTAGGAGAAAAGAGCCAAATGGCTCTTATAAGGGTCTTTTCTTAGAAACCTAATTTGTGTTACGCCATGTGGATGATTATTTATGGAAAAAGGTTTTGCCTACTGTGTAAGAGTTGGGCTTCCCCTGTTTGAAAAATGGCATACACATTGCTCAATAATGTTGCTTCTCTTGTTTTTTTTTTTGTAAATGCTGTCTTTTGAATCACAATCTACAAAGGCAATTTCAAAATTTACCTCCTCCTCCTCTTACATTCTTCATATGGAATGGTCAGAAAGTAGCTTCTATTCCATATAGCGTCAAGGGGCCTAAAACAACAGCATTATTTAGCTCACGAGGTTTTTTCTGCATTCACTCAGAGTCAATATTTGAGTGAAGATGCTTACTTATAATTAAAGAGAAGGAAACCTTCGATGATTAATATGGGAACCTCCTCAGTGCTTCTCCAGTCTGTTGATCCCTGTGAGTGTCTCGAGCTTTCCATCCAGCAAGAAATGGTGGACATCATTTTTTCCATGTTAAGTGCTTCGAGTACTTCAGACAACATACAAAAATATGAAATCAGTATGATAAAAGTTTCATGATAGTTTTTTTTTTTAAGATTTTATTTATTTTTAGAGGAGGGGAAGGGAGGGAGGAAGAGAGGGAGAGAAACAGCAATGTATGGTTGCCTCTCACATGGCCCTCACTGGGGACCTGGCCTGCAACCCAGGCATGTGCCCTGACTGGGAATCGAACCGGGACCCTCTGGTTCCCAGCCCGCGCTCAATCCACTGAGCTACACCAGCCAGGGCTCATGATACAGTTTTTTATAATGAATATATCCTGGGCTCTATAAATGTATAAAATAACAAATGCTATTTACCCTCCAAAAAATCTAATAACAAATCTTTTAGATACTTTTAAACTCTAATATTGAGAAATTAGTATGTTTGAAACATTTTTATGATGGAAAATTTGAAACATATACAAAAGTAGAGAATAAAGTACACTGAACACTATGTCCCCACTGGCAGCTTTGACAACAGAAACTCATGGCTAATATTGCTTTATTTAAAACTTCTATTACCCTCTGACTACATAAATCTTAACATTTTTGGATGGCAAAATATCTATAAATTAGTTTGAAAGATATATGACACACTGAGGAAAATATCTGCAATGTATTTGGTAAAGAGCTCATATTTTTATTTTTTAAAATATTTATTTTTTAGATAGAGGGGAGGGCAGGGAGAAAGAGAGGGAAGGGGACATCAATGTGTGGTTGCCTCTCAAACGTCCCCTACTGGGGACCTGACCCGCAACCCAGGCATGTGCCCTGACTGGGAATTGAACCAGCGACCCTTTGGTTCTCAGGCCTGGACTCATGAGTCACACCAGCCAGAGCTCATATTTTTATTATATAAAGAGCCCTTACAGGTAAATAAGAATAAATCATTTAAAATTTTACAAAGAACAGAAGTATGTCATTTTCAACCTCTAAAATGTGCATACTTTTGAGCTTACAATTATAACTCTATGAAAGTAACTATAATAGTGATTCTCAAAGTCTGGTATGCAGACCAGCACCATTGACATCACCTGGGGACTTAACTAGGAATGCACATTCTGAGTCTCACTCCAGAAGGACTGAATGGAGTCATCTGTGCTTATAGAGGTTTAGGTAAATAAATTATGGATTAATTTATTTAATCACTTAACTTTTCTAATTTATTTGTATAAATTGTTTATAATACCCTCATCTTTCCAGTGCTTCTAGGATCTGTAATGCTATTATCTTTTTTTCTTGATCAGCGCTGTGTAACCTGTTTGGGGATCACTCAGATTCTTGCATATGTAGATTTATGTTCTATGCCAAATTTGAGATGTTTTACACCATTACTTCTTTAAATACTTTTTCAGCACCACATTCTCCTCTTCTGGGACTCCAATGATATGCTAGATATTTTGTTATTGTTCTGTATTTCTGTTCATTTCTTTTTTAGTCTATTTCTCTCAGTTGTTCAGATTGATTAACTTCTATTATTTTGTCATGTAGCTCACTGATTTTTTCCTTTATCATATTTATTCCACTGAACTCATGCAGTGAATTTTAAAATTTTAGTTATTGTTTGTTTTCAGTTCTAAAATTTCTACTTGGGTAATCAAAACAGCCTGGTACTGGCATAAACACAGACACATAGATCAATGGAACAGAACAGAGAGCCAGAAATAAACCCACACCTTTATAGTCAATTAATATTCGACAGAGGAAGCAAGCACATACAATGGGCTAAAGATAGTTTATTCGATAAATGGTGTTGGGACAATTGGACAGACATGTGAAGAAAAAATGAAACTAGACCACCTTCTTACACCACACACAATAATAAATTCAAAATGGATCAAAGACTTAAACGTTAGACCCCAAACCATAAAAATCCTAGAATAAAACATAGGTAGCAAAATCTCAGCTATTGCCCGAGAAAACTTTTTAACGGATATATCTCCCCAGGCAAGGGGAGCAAAAGAAAAAAAATAAACAAATGAGACTACACCAGACTAAAAAGGTTTTGCACGGCAAAGGCAGTCATCAACAAAATAAAAAGACAACCCATAGAATGGGAAGATATATCCACTGATATATCTGATAGGGAGTTAATATACAAAATTCATAAAGTACTTACAAAACTCAATACCAAACAAACAACACAATTAAAAGATGGGCAAAGGGCCTGAAGGACACCTCTCCAAATAGGACATATGGATGGGCAATAGACATGTGAAGAGATGTACTCAGCGTCACTAATCATCAGAGAAATGCAAATTAAAACCACAATAAGATACCATCTCACACCTGTTGGAATGTCTATTATCACTAAATCAACAAACAAGTGCTGGTGAGGATGTGGAAAAAGGGGAACCCTTTTTCACTGTCGGTGGGAATTCGGATTGGTGCAGCCACTCTGAAAAGCAGTATGGAGATACTCTGCCTTTTGATTCAGTAATCCCATTTCTGGGAATATATCTGAAGGAACATGCTAATTTGAAAGAACATAAGCACCACCATGTTCATTGCAGCATTAGTTACAATCGCCAAGATATGGAAGCAGCCCAAGTGTCCATCAGTAGATGAATGGATAAAACAGCTATGGGACATTTACACAATGGCATACTACTTGGCCATAAAAAGAAATAAATTTTACCCTTTGCGACAGTATGGATGGACCTGGAGAACATTATGCTAAGTAAAATAAGCCAGTCAGAGAAAGACAAATACCATATGATTTCACTCATATGTGGAATCTAATGAACAAACTGAACTAACCAGCAAAACAGAGACAGACTCATAGATGGAGAGCAGATGGGCAGGGGGGACATTAGGGGGAGGTTACCATAAGGGGACTAAATGGTAAGGGAGAAAAAATACAATAAAGATTATGTAAAAAAAAAATTAAAAAATAAAATTTCTACTGGTCAATTTTTTTAATCTTGTTTTTCTTTCCTGAAGTAGTCTAATTTTTCACTCGACTCACGAATGTTCACAATTGCTCACTGAAGTCTTTTAATAAAACTGCGTGAAAATACTTTGTCGGATAATTTCAACATCTGTGTCACTACAAAGTTAGTGTCTATTGATTGTCTTTTCTCACTCAAGCTGAGACTTGCCTGGTTCTTGATACACAAGTGATATTCAGTCTTGTCCTGGAAATTTTGGACATTATGTGGGGAAGCTCTTAAGTCTATTTAATCTTCTTTTTCTGCGGGTAGTTACCTGATTAGGTATCGTTTGCCTGCAGGGGTGGAGGGTATGTTTAGCAACATGCCTCACTGATACTGGATGGGGGTGATTGCCCTGGTGGGGAGAAAGGGAAAAGAAAGTGCTGCTGCGGCTTCACTGCTGCTCAGCGAAGGGCGAAAATTCAGCTCTCCACTGAGTTCTGCTGATAGTGGCTGATGCTACCTGGGTGAGGAATGTGTGGAGTACCAACCAGCACCGCCTCACACTGCCTCATCCTGCCTCTTTGCTGCTAGGTGGCGGTGGAAGCCCAGTCCCTGGTTGGCTCCACTCATATGATCCCTATGGATGGCACGGAGGGCCAGCTCACCTGACCTTACTAGTGTTGGTGGGTTCAGAGTCTTGCTCCATATGTGGCCCTGCTACCATGAGGGAAGGATGGTTTTTTCCTTTTTGTTTGGCTTCAGTAGGGTGGACAAAAGAGAAAATGACAAAATGATTTTCTATTCTTCGAGGCCACCCTTTTCCTGGTCCTTTGATTAGGGAACAGGTTTCCTGGTGTTTTTTGGTTTGTTTTTGTCTGTACCTATTAATGTTGCCCAATTCTCTGCACCCCTTCCTGAATGTGTAAGACGCAAAAAGAAAACTCTGATAACTCACAGTCATGTTATTCCTCAAGCACTCAAGTCCCTAGTCAGTCTGCTCTCTTCTCTTCGTCTTTCAGTCTTCCCTTTGTTTGCGGGATTCCATCCAGGAGTTTTAGTTGTAAGAGGGAGAAGTGGCAAGGAATGGGGGCAATCCATTTGGGCTAGAACCAGAAATACCATTAGTTTTAACATATTTTCATTATCATTCAGTCAAAAATATTTTCTTATTTTCATCGTGATTTTTTCTTTAGCCCATGGGAGATGGAAGCGTTTTGTTTCAGATAAAATGTGACGATGTCTGGGATTTGCTTCAAAATAATATAGAAGAAAGTGAGTGAGGATATAGATAAAGTATAATTGGCCAAGAGTTTATCATTTTAAAAGCTGAATGTTGAATTCATGAGAATTCATTATACCTTCCTGCTTACTTTTTATTCTTTTTTTTGCAGTTGTTCAAGTATAGTCATCTCCATTCCCACCCTACAACTCCGACTCTACTTTTGAATATATTTAAAATTTTCCGTAAGAAAAAGTTTTTAAAATTAGGAAAAAAAGGTACTGATTATTTTTTAAACTCTTAGGACTTTTCTACTTCCTCTTTAGTTATCGGTTTCTAATTCTGTTCTCTGTGGTGGGAGGATCTCTGTTACTTGGATTGACTGAAAAGTATTGGGACTTGCTCCATGCCCCTGCGCATGCCTCCATTTTGGTTAACGCTCCCCGTGTTCTTGAGAAAAAATGTGTATTCTGTTGTTGGTTGCATGTTCTATATATGTTACTTTGGTCAAGTTTGTTGACTGTATTGCTCAAATATGTTATACACTAATGATTTTTGCCTGCTTATTCCTTTAGTTTTTCAGAAAGTTGTATTAAAATCTCCCACTATAATTATAGATATATCTATTTCTCCTCTCAGTTTTCTCAGGTTTTGCTTAATGTATTTTGAAGTTATATTATTGGGTGCATACAAAGTTTAGATTGTTTATCTCCCTGTTGAATTGATCTCTCTTTATCTCTAGTAATACTCTTTGCCTTAAAGTTTACTTTGATATTAATATAGTTATACCAGTTATTTTTCAGTAGGTATTTGCATGATGTACTATCTTTTTCTACATGTTTACTGACTACTTTTTTATGTCCTAATATTTAAATATAATGTATCTTTTATAAGAGGCTGGTTGTTGGTGTAAAATACTCCAATAATGTTTGGAGTATTTTAGTTCATTTAACTTAATGTAGTTACTAATGTATTTGGTTTAAATCTATCAGCTTACTATCATTTTCTATTTTTTAAAAGATTGTATTTATTTTTTTTTTAGAGAGGGGAAGGGAGGGAGAAAGGGAGAGAAACATCAATGTGTGGTTGCCTCTTGTGCACCCCCCACTGGGGACCTGGCTGGCAACCAAGGCATGTGCCCTGACTGGGAATTGAACCGGTGGCCCTTTGGGTTGCAGGCTGGCACTCAGTCCACTGAGCCATACCAGCCAAGGCTCATTTTCTATTTTTAATACCATCCTTTGATTTTTTAAGATCTCTGTTTTTTATTTCATTTAACTTCTTACTTGGTATTTATCAACTATATTTTAATGATTTCATCTACTTATAAACCTGATAGGTAACATTTAAAAATTACTCCTTTGGAGGTTATCATAAAGATTTGAGCATTACCTTGACCTACCTTAAATTTGTACATTTACCTAAAATGTTCAAATTTTTTCTTAAGATATATTCTTGGAAGTGGACACCTGCACACATGGCATAAGTATTTGAAGGTCTTTGGGACATATGCTCAATGTCTTTCCAGAGAGGTTGTACCAATTTATTACACTCCCACCTGTGACAGTTTTCGTTTTATTATGTCAGTGCTATCATTAGATAATTATCATTCCTTTAGAAATCTGTTTCCCAGGTTAAGTGGGGAAAAAAGTAAACTACAATTCTTTGACTACTTTTGAGGTTGACCTTTTATTGCACATTATCAAATAAACTTTGGCTTCTGCAAACAACTTATTCACATATTTGGACTTTTTTTTTCAATTGGGATATTACTATTTTTCTTATCAGTGTGCAAGAAACATTTAAATTAGGAATAATTCTTTGTCAATTGTTGAAAACAGTTTTTCCTTGTTTGACTCTTATTTTGTGATAATTTTCCTTATTAACCTTTAGGGGAGGGGAAGAGAAGAAAAAAATATCCAGGCTGCTTCTCAAGACACAAGAACAGATAGCAAGTCAAGGACTTTGACTCTCTTAAAACTAGCGTGTGTCTATAAGAACTGACTACACAACCTTTTCCTCCAAGGTTATCAAAATTAAAAGTAAAGAATACATTTTATGGCTCCTCAAGAGAACTCTATTGGTTGCTAATTTACATACACTCTCAATAATCATCTTGTTAATTATGAAAGTTGATAATACCATTAAATATAGTTTATTAGCATGATATGCTTTATAGTGAAATAAACTTTTTCTGATGAACTTTAATCCTTTCGCTTAAAAGCCATGTTACATTGGATAGAGGAGTGAGGTGCATCCATCTAAAAAATATTTACTACCCTTTTTGATCTATGAAAAGAATAAAAACCCACTTCCCAGTACCACCTGGGTCTGGGAAGGAAAGCTCGGAAGATGAGTGCTTCAAGTTTGCTCCAGGTCCCCTCCGGCTGGGAAGGGCAGCACAGCTGGTCATGTGTCCTCCAGGCAGGGGTGACCAGAACACCCGTGAACACACCTTCCCCAGCTTCAGAAGAAAAATCTGTATCATTCCAATCTTTTCAGTTTTTAATATAAAATTGGGAAAAAGATTTCATTTTAAAAAATAGCTGAATGTAAATCAGAAACATTTACAAAGGTAGGTTTAAAGTACTGAAATACATTTAAGCACACTTTTGAGAATGTCTTTGCAGGCAGCGAAGTATTTGGGTTTGCAAAAGAAATGAACTTCAGGGCACAATGTTTTTATAAGCTCATCTACTTACCATCATACTGGAGAAATCCATTTTCATCTGTCTCTATCTCAGACTCTGGCTGAAAAAAATGATAAAGTACCCCTAAAAACTGCATTGCAGGAATAATACAATTATTGAACGAAGGGGCGATAAACTAATAAATAAATGCATGAGATGTTGAGGATAAATAAAATCAAAGAACAGCACCAATAGTGGTGCCACCTGGTGGACACGTAACTCTACTACATTGATTCTACACTACAAAACCTGTGTCACTCAGCAAAGGCTTTTGGATGTAGTTCAATTAACTTTGCTGCTAGAATTTTTTTGTTGTTGTTAAATAAATTATCTAAAAAGTCCTATAGATACCTTAAAGAAATCATCCTGAGATATGACACTGCAGTTTGGAAAATGTTTCTGCAAATTTTTAGCCAGTGTTGTCTTCCCGCCATTTGTCACACTGAATGAAAAAGAAAAAAGAATTAAAAAAAAAAAAAAATGGAACATACCAAGAAGAAAGATACATTAAAAAATAAAACATTTAAAACAATATCTAAGGAAAAAATTATTTCTTTCAGAGACAGGTTTTTCGACTGGCAAAACCACAGGCATAAGTAGATCTGATGTAATAAATGATTAAGAAATAAGCTGGGAAGGATTGAGGAGAAAGGTAACTAACTACGGGGCAAGTGAATTGGGTAATACCAAGACTTAAAAACATAGCTATTGTGTTGGAAACAAAAGAATTTTTTGTCTATGGTAAAACTTGCACAGGGTTCAAATGCAACACAAAATTTGAGTAACACATTTTAATGCAAGTACGTATATAAAACTGCATATGGTCATTGTGATTTTGTTTCAATGCACAATGGAGCAATATGGAGGAGTGGCTCATTAGAAGCCCCTCTATCCTGAATTCACATCTCCTCTGTGATGTCTCCTTTCCCTCTAACCTCTCTCCACTGTGGGGCTAGATGGGAGGTCCATTTTAGCTTATCACACCTGTGTGAGGTAGTTCCACATTTCACATGTCCAAAACTGGGCATAACAGAAAAGAAATGAGATTTTCTGCAATGTCATGCTGGGGGAGCAGCCATGTGGAGAATGAAACCATCCTGAACCAAAGCAGCATCTGCTCAGGCCTTGCTTCTGGTGTCAGTTCCAGAAAATAAATTATAAAGTAGGAAAACTTTGCTTATTGATTTTCTTGTTTTTCTGCTTATAAGGACACTCTCCAACCTCCTGGTAGCATTTAGGTAGCCAGTGCTCCACTGTTTTACATTTGATAGTGGCCTGCTTTCCCCAGGACTCAGGAATCTGCACTGCTTCTCCTTCCCCCACCACGGCCACATGAAAACACCTTTTGGACATCCTGAGTGCGTTGACCAGCTGATCATAGCAAAACTACTCACCCACTGATTCCAACGACAAATGTTTTCATAATTAGTTTTGACAATGTCTTCCTAGAATTTCCTAAAGTAAAAAAAAAGTCAAATACTTATCATTTAGAAGCCTGAAGAGGTGAAAGAAAAGAGTCCTAAATTAGGAGGGCTGAGGAGGAAAGATGGCTGTGGACTCTGGGTTACCCTACCCCTGGATTATCCACCTTCTGTGGGAGAACTTCCATTGTATAGGCACACCTCGGAGATAATGTGGGCCCAATTCCAGACCACCCTGGAATAAAGGGAGTTATGATCTTTTTGCTGGAGGGAGGGTCTTTCCTTCAATTTGTAAAAAAACCCGCAACATCTATGAAGTGCAATAAAATGAGGCATGCCTGTAGCGGTTCCTCTCTGCCACTCTCCTGCTAAGTGCTAACAGATGGTGCATGCTCAGGCCTGTGTGCCCAAGTCAAGGGAACTGAAAGGCCCCTGTAGCAAAATATTTATGCCTGAAGGTCTGTTTTCAAGGCTGTGGAAGAGCTGCGAGGCTGCAGAGCTCATTAGTGTTTCACACTCCCCTTAGCCAGGTTGCCTTTTTACCTGCATGACTCAAAAACGGGGAGATGACCTGTACCCCTATGAAGTGACCGCATGGCTTCTCTCTCTCTCTCTTTCCCCTTCTGAAATGGGGAGATAATGTCCTTTAAGGGTACTGTAGCAGTGATTTCCACACGCGTGTAAACATGCAGTCTTGAGAATTTACACATTTTGAGCACAGCTCCGTGTGATTCCCGTGTAAGCAAGTGTGGATCATGTCTGTGGAATGGGAATTCTCTAATAGGAATTTGGCAAAGATGTATCTTAGAAAATTCTGGCTTGCTGTGCCCTGCATATTACTTTAACCTGGTCCTGCCTGCCACCGGATCTGAATTTACATCCTAATGCCCTGCTAATGAGTAATCTTACCCCTGTTCTGCTTAATGCCATGAATAATCAATCCAATGTAAATGTGTGCTAATGCCCCTGATAAAAACCCTGGCTGGGCAGGCGAGAAGGCTTTTTTCCTGAGATGGGAGGAATCAGCCACGTGGCCCCGGTCTCTCTTTCCCCGCGTGTCTCGGTATGAGATTCATATACGCATCGGGTCACGGTCACCCACGGGTATCGTGGGTTCGATTCACACCCGTGCCAGGGTACCATTTCCTCATCCAAAAGCTAGGTCTAGGGCCAGGGTAGACAAATTTTTTTCATGGGACAGGCAGTAAATATTAGAGACTACATTGTAGGTCAAGAGGCAAAATCTTGGTTATTATGTAAGTATTTGTATGACAAGAGAGAAAACAAATTTCTACAGTTTTTTTTGTTGTTGTTGATGAAAGTCAAAACATAGTAATAATTGAGTAAAATTGTTTTGGGTAATACATGTCAACAAATGAGAATAATAATATTCCTTTTTATTTGGTAACACTTCCCTTACTGGATTTGAAAGTGAGTGCTCCCTATCAGGAAATTTAAGGCAAATGTTCAGGCAGAGGGGCAGGTTTTAGCCACAGGTCAGCATCTGTTGACCCCTGGTCTAGGGGTTGTTAGGGCAGTTTCATACATGGTCATCTAGGGCTGACCATAGCAGTCCCCTCTGAGGGGTCATTTTCACATTTGTAAGTGAAAAGGTGAAGCTCACTGAAACCAATCTTAGAAAAGTTGCTCTTTATTCCTCATTGCACTGGTTGGGTGATCGGGACTTAGGATGTGCTGTCCATGGCTAGGGGCCCCTGAGCTGGAGGATCCCGGCAGCCCTCCCCATTCCCTTCTCTGACCTGTGCGCAGGCTCCTCCTGGGAAGAGGTGGCAGGGAGAAGAGCCTGGTGGAGAGAGGGCTGTTGTTCCTTGGTGTCTTCTCAGTTTATCCAGAACATTTCAAATTGAGAGCAATTGCTTAAGGTTCAGTTCTGCTTTCATTAACAAGCCTATGTGAGACAAGAATTCAACAATGGCTATGCTTTAAAAAAAAAATAACTGAACAAGTTGGACATCTGAGTTGCACTGCTGAATATATATTCCACCCAAACTGAGAAGGCAGATCAAGGAAACAATTGCATAATATGAGTATTGTAAAATTTTATGCTGTCACTGTCGACATAAGAAACGTCCAGACCTGTAGAGACTTTTATGAGTTTATTTCAGCAAAACTGACGACAGTTGCTGGGAAGCAAAATCTCACCATTCAGAAAGTACTCTGGAGAGTGGCAGTTTTGCAGCTTATTTTAAGGGCTAGAATCAAAGGAGGAGACAGAAGCGGGGGTTGGGGGGAGGGCGGGGGAGTTATATGAAATTCATTGGTGATAGATGAGGGAGGAGGGGAAAAAGCAAAGCAGGTAAATCTCTGAGATTGGATAAAGAGTAAAACAGAGACATACTTCTTTTCCATTGGTGGGTACAGGATAGTTAATTACCATTTACAGCAAGCACATAGAGAAGTTATTTGGGGAACAAGATAACAATGAGGGCTCTGTGATCCGTAGACTCTGGTGTGAGGTTATACTGAGGGGCCAGGAAAAAGGGGGTTACTCTGACACTCCAAGAGTTTGTTATCTTAGATGTAAAAAGACAATAGACAGGTTCACTTAAGGTAAAGATTGACCTTTGTCAAGGAAGCTACAGTCCCAGGACATGACTACCCGCCAAGACTTGTTTTAGTTAGGAATTTTTATGTTCAGACCGTCCTATGTGGTCACTTTCAGTCTCCGAGTTTGTAGGGCCACCATGCAGGCCTCCCCCGGGCTTGTCAGGTTTAGTATGTGGCCTTTTTTATCCTCATAACTTTTCTGCTTTTGAATTTAATTTCGCCTTATTTTTATTTATTAATATGCCAGTGCAAGGCTGACAACTATTCTTTTTCTGGGATGAGGAAGAGTGCCCTTTATCCTGAGACGGTACCTTTCTTCCTTTTTTTAATAATAAATGTTCTTTCTCTTATGAAATTATGTTGGCAGTAAACAGAAGTAGATTGATGTCCTCAGTTGGCAAACAAACAAATAAACCCCACCCAAAAGCAAAACATAAAGCTTTGTCATTCTTTGCCCCTACCTCACTCATTTTTGGATAGTTTATCAGAGCATTAAACTCAAAACCAGAGAAGCATGGTCTTAGAATTCACCTAGTCTATCCCTTCATTTTGCAGAAGTTGGAATGGAATGACTTCCCTAAGGTTACACAGCTAGTAAGTTTTGGAAAAGTGAGAAGCAAAACTAGACCAAGAAGTTAACTTCTTTCTTCTTTCTGAGCTGCTGAAAAGCATTTTATCACCAAGAGCAAAGAAAGGATGGCGCTCAATAGATGAGCTGATAAAACACCTGTGGTATCAAGATGGTGGCACAGGTCAACACGGCTCACCTCCTTGCACACCCAAATCAAAATTACAACTAAATTGTAGAACAACCATCACTCAGAACCAGCAGAAATCGGTTGAATGGAAGTCTGACAACTACAGAGTTAGAGAAACCACATCCATCCACACTGGTAGGAAGGGTGGAGACGTGGAATGGGCTGGTCCCATATACACGTGTGGTGGATAAAAATCCAGAGGGATATCTTGGGAGTGAGAAGTCCCTGCCCCACATCAGGACCTCAGCCCAGGGTTCCAGTGCCAAGAAGATAAGTCCCCATAACATCTGGCTGCAAAAACCAGTGAGGATTGAGTCAGTGGAAGAAACTTCTGGAGTGCCATGTGGTTCCTCTTAAAGAATCCACACATGGACTCACCTACTCAAACTCGCTCGCTCTTAGCTCCAGCACCAGGGTGGCTTGAAAGGTACCAGCGGCACACAGGGAGGAACTGAAGTGGCTGGCATCTAGGCAAGTGCTGGGGGTCAGTTTTCTCCCAGACAGAAAGGCAGCTAGAGCCACAGAGCCAGCAGGTGGGTGCCATATCTGAGACTCCATCAACCTGGCTACTAACACTACCCTGCCATGCAGATCTCGAGTCTCCAACCCACCCAATTTACAGCTGTTAACAGTAGCTTTTCTGTATGAAAGGTTGGTCTTGGCTCAAGCGTCACAATTTCTTAAATCCTTTCAAACAAGCAACTGACCTCAGCAAGCTTCCAGCCCTAGTATCTCTTGCTAAGTAGCCCCAGACACAGCACTAGCAGCAACCAGCCTAGATTCACAGTTTGGCTTCACCTGGGACTCTCCAAGCCCAGCACAAGTAGCAGCCACCTCAGATTGCTCTCTAGCTCAGGCAGGGTGGCCCTGAGCAAAACACAGGTCAGGGCTGACCTTGGCCTGCACAACCTTGGAAACCTCTGGGCCTGGGCACCCAGTGGACAGCTACAGACCACGTTGGAGCACCACCACCCTGCCACTGCACAGCTGATTCTCCATGGAGGGTGGAGGCTGGTGGTCAGTGGTCACAGCCAATCCTTGCAGCTGATGAGCATAGGTAAATTCCTCCCATTGACCTGCCAACATTAACCAAGGCTCCAATACAAGAGGAGGGTGTACTCAGCCAACACAAAGGATGCACCTCAAGTACCCAGTTTTTGTGATAGGGGAGGCGGTGCCGCTGGGCCCTAGAGGACACCTATTTCATTAGGCCATGCTACCAAAACAGGGAGTCATAGCAGTTCTACCTAATTCTACATACAAACAAGCACAGGCAGGCTGCCAAAAGGAGGAGACAGAGAAACATGGCCCAAATGAAAGAACAGATCAAAACTCCAGGAAAAGCTAAATGAGCTGGAGATAAGCAATTTACCAGATGCAGAGTTCAAAATACTGGTTGTAAGGATGCTCAAGGAACTTAGTGAGGACTTCGACAGCATGAAAAAGACCCAGTCAAGAACGAAGGATTCATTAACTGAAATAAAGAATAATTTAGAAGGGAAACAACAGTAGAGTGTATAAAGCCAAGGATCAAATCAATGATTTGGAACATAAGGAAGCAAAAAACAACCATTCAGAACAACAAGAAGAGAAAAGAATCCAAAAAAATGAGGACAGTATAAGCAGCCTCTGGGAAAATGTCAAGCAGTCCAACATTCACATCATTGCAGTGCCAGAAAGAGAAGAGAAAGAGCAAGACATTGGAAATCTATTTGCAAAAATAATGAAAGAATATTTCCCTAATTTGGTGAAGGAAATAGACACGCAAGTCCAGGAAGCACAGAGTCCCAAACAAGATGGATACAAAGAAGCCCACTCCAAGACACAGCATAATTAAAATGCCAAAGGTGAAAGATAAAGAATCTTAAAAGTGGCAAGAAAAAAGCAGATGATTATCTGTAAAGGAGTTCCCATAAGACTGTCAGCTGATTTCTCAAAAGAAACTTTGCAGGCTAGAAGGGACTGACAGGAAATATTCAAAGTCATGAAAAGCAGGGACCTACAGCCAAGATTGCTCTACCCAGCAAAGCTATCATTTAGAACTGAAGGGCAGAAAAAGCTTCCCAGACAAGAAAAAACTAAAGGAGTTCATCATCACTTAACCATTATTATATGAAATGTTAAAGAGATTTATTTAAGAAAAGAAGATAAAAAATATGGCCCTGGCTGGCGTAGCTCAGTGTATTGAGCGCGGGCTGGGAACCAAAGGGTCGCCAGTTCAATTCCTAGTCAGGGCACATGCCTGGGTTGCAGGCCAAGTCCTCAGTGGGGGCCACATGAGAGGCAACCACACATTGATATCTCTCTCTCTCTCTTTCTCCCTTCCTTCCCCTCTGTCTAAAAATAAATAAATTAAAAAATCTTTAAAAAATATAAAAAATATGAACAATAAAATGGCAATAAATACATATCTGTCAACAATGGAACTAAAAAACAAACTAAACAAATAGGAAGAACAGAGACAGAATCATGGATACAGAGAGCATTTTGATGGTTGCCAGATGGGAGGGGGGTATAGGGAATGGATGAAGAGGTGAGGGAATTAAGAAGTACAAATAGGTCGTTACAGAATAACCGTGGGGATGCAAAGTACAGAGTAGGAAATGGAGTAGCCAAAGAACTTACATGCATGACCCATGGACATGAATGATGGTGTGGGGATTGCCAGAGGGAGTGGTGGGTAGTCGGTGGAGGCGGGCAAAGGGAGAAAAATTGGGACAACTGTAATAGCATAATCAATAAAATAGAATTAAAAAAAAAGCTGTGGTACATTCACACAATGGAATTCTACTCAGCTGTAAAAAAGGAAGAAAATTTTACCCTCTGCAACAGTAGGGATGGACCTGGAGAACATTATGCTAAGTGAAATAAGCTAGCCAGAGAAAGACCAATATCATATGATTTCACTCATATGTGGAACCTAATGAACAAAACAAACAAACAAAATAGAAAAAGATTCATAGATAAAGACTGACAGTTGTTAGAGGGGAGAGGAGTTTGGGGCCTGGGTGAAAAGGTGAAGGGATTAAGCAAAAACAAAACAAAACAAAACTCATAGGCAGGGACAACAGTACGGTGATTACAGAGGGGAAGGGAGTTAGGGGAGGTAGAAGAGGGTAAAGGGGGATAAATGGTGATGGAGGTAGACAGCTTTGTGTGGTAAACATACAATATACAGATGATTTATTACAGAATTGTACACTTGAAACCTATATTTTAATAAACATCACCCCCATAAATTCAATAAAATTTTCTTTTTAATGGTGCGCATGTGCTGGTTTGTGAGGCTCTCATGTATAATTAATGTCCTTTATATTGATGCATTATTGATGGGTATATATTTGCTGTGCACACTGAATGGCAAGGAATACTGGTCCCCTGTGCTTCTTGCCTCATCTGTGCATACACACAAGGATAGTCTATCAATTACACAGCATGTAAATAACAGGTGAGTGTGATTGTGACCCTGGAAAATAGGCTGAAGGGGATTATTTCCATGGAAACGCTAGCAATGCAGAAACAAAGCATGAGGGAGAATCAAGAATCTAGTACTACTGTAAAATCTCTTGGCCTCAGGAGGGAACTCCCCCAGTCAAGTGCAAGTTCTTACCAAAACAGGAACCCTCAGTTCTATATTAGTTAGCAGTCTTAGCCTGTTCAGGACAGTGTTTGGGTCCACGTTGGGTACAGTCCTTCAGCAATGAACAGATGACAATGCGGTGGGAAGGGTGGGGAAATGGAAGAAGCAGAAGCAAGACCTGTGGCTGTGATGAGTAGCTGGGGAGGAAGTGGGTACAGCAACCCCAGAAACAATTTATTTCAAAAACTGTTGGATGCAGGGGGCAGCTTCAGGTGAATTCTAAGTTTAGGCTCAGCATCTGTCCACTTCGACACCATGCTCTGTTATTTCACTGCCTGTTGCCCTGTTTAAGAAGTATTTTAAAATCACATTTAAAAAGCTTTCACTCAAGAGTTGCCAGTCTCTAAATATGTATATGCAGCAGCAGGCACATTTAATCAACTGCACACTGCTAATCACAGAATGTCTCCAGAGAGACAACCATCTGGACCTTCCAGCCCCATCAGTCCAGGGCATCCGATCACTAGGAATATAAAATACCCCCAAATTCGTGGGATATTTATGTACTTATTCTCCCAATAAATGCAAAGCTTTCCTCAACAGCACAGAGCATTTGCATAGGGGTAGGAGAACTAAGATATCCGAGAGCAAATCCTTATTAATTTTAATTTTTTTAAATATTTTTTTTACCCTAAGTAAAATATGTTGTCGAGTCCTTTTTTCATAGTTGGTGTTTATATTTCATTTATTTCACTACCAAATCTGGTAGATTTCGGATTCCAAACAGCAAAATGGTCAGAGGTGGCATGTGCAGAATCAGCAGATTGTGAGGATCCAGCAACTCCCTAATACAAAGGGCCTGCGAGGCGGATGACAGCGTGCTAACGAAGGTTCTCTTTTTCTATGTGCTGAAAGAGCAGTTTGATATTTTTAAGAGTGAAATGTTTTCAGGACTTCTCACTCATTTATTTTATTTAATAGATATTTTAACTTCTTCCACGCAGCTGGGAAGTCATTTCCTACTATTGTTTAAACTTTTTTTTTTCCTTTTGGTAAACAGAACTTTCCCAAGGCTGAAGTTTCTCAATATGCAAAC
Source organism: Micronycteris hirsuta (assembly GCA_004026765.1). Classification (NCBI taxonomy): domain Eukaryota; kingdom Metazoa; phylum Chordata; class Mammalia; order Chiroptera; family Phyllostomidae; genus Micronycteris; species Micronycteris hirsuta. The sequence continues at coordinate 56,304 of PVJI01009989.1, forward strand.
CATTCCTCTTTCCCCTAGTCACTCGATCTTTCAATAACCCCTAGTAGAAACTTCAAAGTTTTAGTTTACGTAGACTCTCAAGTACAAAGGTTTTTTCTTTTTAATTTCTCTTCCCGCAAACATAATATTTATAATATTGGCTGTGCTATTTAGAACTTACGAACGCTGCATTTCTTGTGTGCGCCAGCCCCTGCCTCCCGTCTGCGATTGAACCTGCTGGGTTACGGGTGGGCAACCTTCTGCAGACTGCCAGATAGAAAATGTTTCCGACTTTGCGGGCAGTTGTTGTGAAGTGAAAGCGGCCGCAGGCAATACGTAAGCAAAGGAGCGTGGCTGTGTTCCAATAAAACTTTATAAACACTGAAATGTGAATTTTATATACTTTTCATGTGTCACAAAACATTCTTTTGATTTCTTTTCAGCCATACAAAAATTTAAAAACCATTTATGACTGGCAGGCGGGCCGTCTGGTTAGTTAGTCAACCCCAATGCTAGAGGAATAAAAGACCTCCTCCCGTGGGGATCAAGACCTGGTAATGTTCCCTGCGACTTCCCCACAACCTATAAGGTCTCTGGGAGGCACACTCCCGTTTTAAGGATAACGGCGGGGTGTTAAAGCACTAAACCATCAGGAGCACACTTGGCAGGACGTGTGTCAGCTTGTTTAGGGCGGTAAGAGCCCCAATGCGGCTCGCAAGACGCACCCAGGCCTCACGCTCCAGCGCAGGAACAGCCTGAAAACACTTCTAGGCCCCTCTCAGGGAGGCTGCGCGGCGCTGCTGTGTCAGGCAGGTACTCACCAGGCGCCAGTTCTAGTTCTCCCAAGCAAAGCGGCAGAGGCGGCGGCCCAGCGCGCGTTTGTCACTACCAGGCTGCAACCCCGCCGCTCGCTAACCGAGAGGCCCACAGCCCCTGCCCCCGCGCCCCTTCCGGGTCAGAGGCGGCCCAGGTAGTGATCTTCGACCGAGGGATCACTGCCACGCGGACCCCACGCGGGTCCGGGCTGCAGTCCCGTTTGGGAGGGGCCGGGCTCCCGCGCGCGGAGGTCTGAGAACGCCCCGGCACGATCCAGCCCCTTTCCGTCGGCGGCGCGCGCGGCCGAGCCACAGCTCCCCGGCTTGACTCCCGCTGGTTCGGCCGCCGCGCGCGCCGCCGAGCGCGCCGCCCGCGCTCTCGCCGCCCGCGACGCAGCTGCCAGCCAAGGAGCCAATTAGCACTCGGCGAAGCTGCGGCCACTTCCTCGTCCTCCCGGGCGAGCTCTCGGGACAGCTCCGGCGGCCGCGGGGCGGGGCGGGGCGGGGCGGGGCGGGGCGGGGACTGCGCGGAGCCTCTCTGCGTCCGCGGGTCGGAGCGAAGGGTGGGCGCAGGTCCTTGAAGGCGCACCACTGCAGACCCGACAGAAAGAAACTTTGCGGTGCCGGGAGCGTCGGCTGGCGGGGCGTTCGCTTGGCTTTTCGTTCGTGGTCTTTAGGATCAGCTGCACCAGGAAGCGAGATGTCGAAGCCGCCACCCAAACCGGTCAAACCAGGTAAGGGAGGTGCTTGTTGAGTCCCCTGACCGCCTCGGTGCCCTGCGCTTCCTCTGCCACTTGGCAGGGTAGACTTGGCACGTACCGGCCCCGAGCCTCGGTTTTGAGATCCTGCCCACCGGGATGGGAGTTGTTAGCTTTGTTGCGTTCTCTAAAGGGGAGGGATCGGTTTGGATAGCAAGAGGATTTCGAGGATTTTTACAAAGTTTATTTTTAAAGAGGAGTCGCCCTCGGTTTTCAACATTGACATTCGCCAACTTTCAGGCGGGTGTGATGGCTACGTCCCATTGAAGCTTTCCTGGTAGACAGGGCCATTGATCTCCCTTTAAAAAAAATTAAATAGATATCTTGAAATGGACTTGTTGCTACTTCCCTTTTATCTTTTTCTTCAGTGTGTGTCACTGTCAAGTTAGAGTTCTTGACCGGCCAGAGCGAACGGGAAGTGCGCTGCTGGCAGGGTGGGGTGGGTGAGCGAGTCTCCTTTGGGACTTTTGAGAGGAACAGCGTTTGACATTGACTTCGGGATCTTGGGAAAAACATTTAGAAGGCTCTGTGCTCTGCTTCCTGGCGGGAACAATCTAAGCTGCGGCAATCTCAGCTATTACTATTCGGAAGTGTCACTTTATCATGCAGTGCAAGTACTGTGCCTCCGCTCTCCCGGTGAATTTGGTCTGCTAAACTGGAGAGGGCAAGATAACTAAGTTCCTCAAAGTTGTTTTCTTGGCCGATAGTGGCTTATTTTTGTCTCTATTCTTAGAATATTTTCTGCGGTAGGGAGAAAAGAGATTTTAAAAGGGACTGATGTATTTCAGCTCAATACTATATAACAAACTACTACATTCATTTGGTAGGTAATTACAGGAAATGTAAGAAATGGAAAATAAATAGCTCTGACATACTGTCAGGTTTTTTTCCCCTCTAAATCTCATGTAACTTTATTGTGAATCGCATGTAACTTTCTTGTAGCACAAGCTGAAATTTATCCATTTGCATTACATTTCAAAGTAATCTGGGTCGCAAGGCATGGAGTTTCAGTGATTAATTTCTTTTCATTATTTTTCTAAACTGTAGTCAAGCACTACAACTTGCATGATTATTCAGTTTTTTCTTTGCCTTCATCCATTGTTAGTTTCAAGTCATTTTATTTGAAAATTATGTATATACTCATATATGAAATAGTGATTCACTGAAGGCTTACATTTTGGTGCGCTGCTGTGGAGGGACTTTGGCTCTGCTCTGAGCAAAGATGGGGCTTGGCTAGAATTGGGCCCTGTAGTTCTTTACATGGGAATCTGAAGAGGAATTTGCATTGTAAGTAAATATGTAGGAGGTGGCAGATTTCTAAACTCAGATGTAAATCAGGACCTCAAGCATCCAACAAAACAGAGTTGTCCTTTTATAGCTAAATAAAGTACTGTACTTTATGTTAAAGAATGTCCTGAGGAGCTACTCATGAGGTTCTTTCTTTATCTAAACATTGTATGTCTTTGTTGTAGCTGGAGGGACATCGACAACTATGTGTGTGTGTGTGTGTGTGTGTATGTATATGTGTGTACAAGTGTGTACATGAGTACTAATGCACAAACAGGTGTGGTTTAGGAATCATAGTGTTAACAGTTGGGAATAAACTCCCAGGAACCATTTTTATTGTCTAACACTACTGCTTTCTCCTATTTAGCAAACCAGAATGCAAATGATTGCAAACGACTGCTGTTTAGAGAGAGTTTGAACTCTGCACTCATTTATAAATGACATCCAAGCTCAAATAAGGTCACCATAGAAATTGGTATGTTAGTTTCTAATGTACAGTAAGAAATACTACTTTCAATGAGGCTTGAAACTTTGTGTGGCCTGGGTTAATTGGAAACAGAACTGTCCTATTATAATACTGGCCCACATTTACTGTGTGCCAGGCACTGATCTAATCACCTTGAATGTTTTAACTCGTTTACTCCTTACAACAACCCTATGAGCTAAGTACCATTATTGTTTCCATTGCACAGGTTGGGGAATGAAGGCAAAGCACAGAAAGGTTAAGTAACTTGCTCAAGGTCAGTAGCCGAATGAGGAGGAACAAGCAGGATTAGAACTCAGGTAGTCTGACTCCAGTGTCTGGGCTCTTAACTGTAATGCTATTCTGCCTTACAAATGCACCATTCATAGAATGGTCATGTGTATTTTAGAGTTTGTGGCCAGGAAATGGAAAGGAAAGTGCCTCTGGTACTCCATCAGACTTTCTTGTCACAAATGCACATAAAATCATCCCCCTGGTTGGTAGCAGCAAGAAGAGGTGCTGAGCTTTAACTCTCTTGTCCTGCAGGTAAGCTAAATGGGTGAAAATACCTGAAGCAAGCTTGGACTTGGGGATGGGGAGGTGTATTTAATTTTTGGTTTCTTGATTTGTTTATACTCTACCTCACCCCAAATGAGAGTGGAAAAAAAAAAAAAGAGAGAGAGAGAGAGAGAGAGCAGGGAGGGAAGACTAGTAAAAGGAAACCAGTGGAAAAGTTAGCTTTCAGATCCTGCAGCTTTTCAGATCCTGTAGATTTGGCTCTCAGCTCCAAGCAGAGAGGTAAGAAATCAATTTCAAGATTCCTACTATTCATAAAATTACAATGTATTACTTGCTCTGAGAGGATTTGTTTTAGTGGCACTGAGATCTGAGATGAACTCCTCCCCATGGTTCCCTTAAAGTGTGGGGTGAACTGGACATCTCTACCAGACACACAAGGTGGTCCCTATAGCTCCTGCAAAGCAAGATCCTGACAGAACAGCATGGCTCAGCTCATGGGCAGCGCTAAAGGGAGGGCGGCTAGGCAAGGGAGGACGTATTGGAAGATTTTAGTAGCAAGGAACATTAAGCTATAATGAGGGCTAATGTATTGGGCTGGCCAAAAGTTCATTCTCTTTTTAAGTAAAAATAAAAGACACATTTGTCACTTTCACCAACAACTTTATTGAACAACATATTCACTGTTTTGTTCCACCGCCTTCTGCCATCTTTCAGGCACCTTCACAATTCCACCTTCCCAAAACTTTTTATCTTTTGGAGCAAAGAACCATTCCAGGTGCCTTTTGCAGTCTTTCAGGGAATTGAAATTTTTTCCATTAACAGAATTCCGTAAAGATTGAAATAAATGGAAATCTGAAGGTGTAATGTCTGGTGAATATAGCACATGAATCAGAACTTCCCAGCCAAGCTGTAACAGTTTTTGCCTGGTCATGAAAGAAACATGTGGTCTTGCGTTATCCTAATGGAAGAGTATGCATTTTCTGTTGACTAATTCCGGATGCTTTTTGTCCAGTGCTGCTTTCGGTTGGTCTAATTGGGAGCAGTACTTGTTGGAATGAATCGTTTCATCTTCCAGAAGGAGCTCATAATAGAGGACTCCTTTCCAATCCCACCATATACACAACATCACCTTCTTTGGATGAAGACCGGCCTTTGGTGTGGTTGGTGGTGGTTCATTTTGCTTGTTCCATTTCTTCTGTTTCACATTATTGTAAAGTATCCATTTCTCATTGTCCATCACAATTTGTTTTAAAAATGGAAGGTTTTCATTACATTAAGTAGAGAATCACATGCAGAAATACGGCCAAGGAGGTTTTTTTTCCACTTATGTGGAACCCAAACATCAAAGTAATTAACATAACCAAGCTGGTGCAAATAATTTTTAACACTTGATTTGGGTACTTTGAGTATGTCAGCTGTCTCCCACTCCCAGGTGGTATAATGTTGATTGTTCTCAATTAATGCCTCAATTTGATGGCATCATCATCAACTTCAATTGGTCCACCCAACCATGGAGCATCACCCAGAGAGAAATCTCCATCATGAAACTTCGCAAACCACTTTTGACACTTTCGATCAGTCACAGCACCTTCTCTAGATACCATACAAGTCTTTTTCTGTGTGTGTTTCAGTTGTGTTTTTACATTACTTGAAGTAATAAAGCATAATATGGCAAAAAAGTCGCTTATTTTCTTCCATCTTCAATTTTAAAGTGGATACACAAAAATTCACCAATTTTGACGTGTGTGTGTGTGTTTTTAAAAGAATGCTGATGTGAGCGCTGTCCCAGTCCAATCTAACAAAGTTGCTTCGGATGACATGAAAGACAACAAAGGGCTACTGCAGACATCCTACAGAAAAAAATAATGAACAGGCCTTTTGGCCAACTCAGTATGTATTGGGGCGATTGGCAGCACCCCTGAAGTGGACCGTTTCGGAAAGGAAACTGGCCAGACAAGTGCAGGTCAGCTGCTTGTAGGAAAGTCTGCCACTTAATTTCTTCTTGCAGTTCCTTAATTTCCTTCCTGAGGTTCTACCAGGGGTCACCTCGTTTGGGATTTTGGCCACAGTCTAAATTCTTTTGCATCTTAAAACAGGTAGCTTATATTTTTTGCCCTTTGCTAGACTCTGGGGTTCCAAAGAACAATGAAATAAGTTTCATTCATGAGGGTCTTGAGTCTAATGGGGGAGATTTATGTATCTACCAATTAATTTTAGATTGTTTCATATCTACAATTGGATGGCTGATCTTGCCCATTTTGTTTAAAAAAATCTTGTAGTTAAAAATGAAAGTAATATTTTTATGATAGAAAATTTAGAAAACACAGTACAGGAAAATAGTAAGTATGTAAATAAAACTATAAAAAACATCTCTACTTATCATCTGGTGATGACCACTGTTTTTTTCTCAGATATTTTTCTTCTTCAAATCCATTTCATTCATAAAAGAAAATATAAACAGTTACAGCACCCCCCCCCAACAGTGTCAGTTGCTTTGCTTTTAGCTGGCATACTTGTGTG
>PVJI01009990.1:0-62600 GCA_004026765.1 Micronycteris hirsuta
ACAAAAATAATTAAAAGAATATTCTGAGTGGTTTTATAAAAATGTTTTCTTTCCTCTATTTTTACACACATACACTCAGGCATAAGGCTTCTGAGGAGTTCACGTCCGCCACCTCCACCCAGCTCACCAAAGGAAAAAAAAATGGAATAAAAAACATCTTCGGAAATAAAAGCAAGAAGTTACAATGAAAATGAAAGCAGTTGTTCGTGAATAATCCTAGCATATTTTGACTCATTTGGTAAGACTTTAAGATTGGTACATATATGACTTATACTGCAAACCTTGCTTTAAAACCCGTTCTTCATGTAAACTAGTACCAAGTTCAGAAGGGAACTTCAGCTCCTTCTTCTCCTATGTGCTTTCCTCCTCAAACCCAGCATATCGGACATGAGAGCAGGTAGATGTGATTCCCAGCACAAGGTAACCGATAGAGGTGAATGAAGGATTAAAAGGAGTCATTTGCTTTCAGGTAGAATAACACCAGAGGGTAAAGCTGGGGAAGAAAACTAGAGGTTGGTACAAAGCCACGCAGTTCAGTCACTGTAGGTCCCAAGCCCTTGTTTGCCTAAGGCACCCCTCCCAGTGAGTAGCCTGACAGACTCAGGACTGCGGCAGACGTGCGGACACCTGGGACCGTGCTGTGCCCTCGTGTGCTCAATTAAAGCAGTTACTCAAACGCTCCACCTCACAGCTTCCTTCTTGTTTCTGATCATTTTCTAATGCAGCAGCACCCTCAGTAGAGGGCAGGAAAGGCCATGAAGGACCAACAGAACCTATTAACTGAGTCCATTAAGTTTTGACAGGGGAAGGATAAAGATTAAGAAAACATTTGTTTTGTCCACAGAGTCTGTGCTCCTAATTAACATACATGACAGAGAATGGACTCCATGTGAATCCCAGAGTAATTTTTTAAAATTCAAAATTCTAATTGTATGACTCACTCAAGCTTTTTCTAGTAGTTATTTGATTTGGTAAAATCATTTATTCTTCTGGACTCTAAATAATATTTTTGATCAGGCTGTCCCAACGATGTGTGCAAGATTGCTAGCATTTTGTGACAAAATGTTGATTAGATTTATTAGAACACTATTCACTCAAGGAAAAAGAGGGACAGTGTAAAACAAAATGGGATCACAAATGATTTTTTACTTTTTCATAAACAAGTCCTAAGAGTGAGCAAAGCTTTGCTATAAACAACCAAGCTCAGCATGCTATGGAGCCCACTAGTATCCAGGTGTGACCGGAATAAAAACAAAAAGGAGCTAACTCTGCCCATTTTAGAGTTGACTCCAAGTTAGTCTAACCATGAAATGTATTTGCAACTTTGACAGGTTATAAACAAGTGATGTCCTTAATTCAGGGGTTGAATTTTGTTTTTTAAATATATACTCAGTGAGCACTTTCCTTTCTTTAAAATATGTGGCTGCTGTTTCTGTTCTGGATTTCTCATGAGTTAAGAGGCACACTGCCACATCACACATGTGTTTGCCTTTTCACCCAGTACTGGCTGGGGTTAAGTGCCTATTGATTTCTGCCACTGGGTTTTTTTTTTTTTTTAAGTCAAATGTATTTTATCTAAGAGGTCAAAACAGGGCAGTGCAGCTGTGGCCTGGGCATCCCCAGCAGGGCGAAGGTGACCACACGCTTTGTCTGTGGAGCCGAGCATGAAGAAAAACTACGGTTAACTTTTGCTGCTTTTCGGCAGAATCTGCATTTGCATTTTAAATTACATTTTGGTATACTCATTTTCATTTTTTCTTTTGGCTTTTAAAGCTGGAACAGAGACTCCTGACAAAAACACTGCCTAAGATTGGCATTTATCAGTGGGGAAAAACACATCCACAGGATTTTTTTTCTAAAATACTCCTCTGAGATTAGTTATTTCAGAAAGTCATGTTGACAAGCAGATGGAGAGAAAGGTGCAAGATGGCTTCAGAGATTCTAGGAATCTCAAAGCCTGGATTTCCATTTCGACATTTCAATTCCTTGTGAGTCAGTGAGTTTCTCTGCTCACTAAGTTAAAATGTATACTATAGGAATATACATTAAACTTGCTCTCCTGATACATGCCGACAATGACATAGTTTACCAAGTCAATAAGTTTAATCAGATCAAATCAAATCAAATCAAACTCCGTGTCTCTTAAACCCCGGTAGAGATGTTCTTTTTACAAATCTGTTAGGCTTTCTCTGTTTTCTCTCCTTTGGTTACCCTAAATACTATTAATTAGCAACAGTCTTCTCCCTAAGTGGTAGCTGGGTAGAAATGCAAAGTAAAACAGAAATTCACATGAAGTGGATGTAAACTCATTCCCACTTCTTTGAAAGGGGCGATGCTGCCTCATTAAATGATTAACACATTTGGGACTCTTGGGGACTCTTTGGTCAATGACTTTAGGGATGGGTAAACAAAAAAAATACCTTTCATTTTGTTACTAAGGGACACATACTAAAAAACGGAAGGTTGAGCCAAGTGCCAAGGGGGAATAGGAAAATAGTACAATGGACCTGTCAGATTTCTAAGTGAGAGATTAACATGGAAATGTACTTCTATGATAGACTCAAATGGACTTAAGATTCTGATATTGTGTGATATTTTAATTCTCTGTAATTCTAGAGAATTATAATTTGCCATATCTTATTGGTGTATCTTATTGGTTTATGTTTGAGTACATTCTGTCCTGCATTTTTCTAGCACTCAGTGGTTTCTTTCTTTTTTTTTATTATTGTTGTTTAATCATAGTTGTCCCAATTTTCCCCTGTTGCTCTGCTCTGCCCCGCCCTGTCAGTCCCCACCCTGTATCCATGCCCATGGGTCATTCATACTTGCTCTTTAACTAGGTCCTTCTCCTTCTATCCTCCCTCATCCCCCTCTCTCCTCCCCTGTGGTCCTTGTCAGTTTTCTCCTTGTTTCCATGCCTCTGCTTCTATTTTGCTCATTTGTTTTTTTTTTCAATAGGTTCCTGTTATAGTTGAGATCATATGGTATTTGTCTTATGCCGCCTCGCCTAGCACTCAGTGGTGTCTTGTGCTAGTTACTTGTTGCGCAATAATAATGTAACCCTGTAGGTTTGAAGCACGTCTGCATGCATTAATAAAAAGATACATTGAATGCAAAAGGCACTAAGGGTACCTTTGTGAAAAAACACAGATAGTAGCCCAGGTCTCAAAAGTTAACATTCCAGTTCAAAAAAAATCAGTAAGTAGGGAATAAATGAATGAACAAAACCCTTTCAGATATTATAAGTGCTATAAAAAAAATAAAGAACAGTGATAAACCAGAAGGATGTGGGCAGCTAAGGCTAATTTAAACTGAGAGATCTGGAAGGCCTACCTCAACCTGTGAGACACACACTCCATGGTAAGAAGGAGACAATGGCCAGATTTGGGGTCAGAGTTCAAGCAGAGGGAATAGCAAGTGCCAAGGTGCTGTCAGGAATGAGCTTGACATTCAGAGAAGCCACTGTGGCTGTTGCACAGTCGGGGGAGGAAAATGGGAGGGGATGAACCCAGAGATGGAGGAAGGAACCACATTTTTAGGTCATTAAACGCTGCTGGGAAAGGACTCCCAAAACTTAGTAGCTTAAAACGATGATTACATTTTGTGCACAATTTGGAGATTAGGAATATGGACACTTCTTCCAGGCAATTTACTCTGCACCCTGTGGCATTACCTGGGGCAGCTAAAGCTGGAGCTCCCAAGTCCCAGGGAATTTCTTCATTTAAGCCTGGCCCCTCAGTACTCCTGGCCTGTCTTCTCTACGTGGCATCTTACAGGGCTTGTTCTTCTCACAACGTGGCCTTATACTTGTCTCATAGTACTTAGATTTCTAAGTGAAGACCAGCTTCCCTAAGACCAACCTCTGACCCAAGCTTTAAGCCTCCTATTAGCCTCTCTGGCAAGTCTCTAGAACATTATGTCTGCAATCTTCGTTAATCACACAAGGCACTGAAGCCAGCCCAGGTTCACAAGGAGGAAAATCAGACACCTTCTCTCTAAAGGAAGTGACAAAGAATCAGTGGTCATCTTGAAGCTGTCACAGAGGCCATGGTAAGTATTCTGCATTTTATTCTGAGTATAATGGGAAGTCATTGAAAGCTTTAAAATATGGAAATGACATGATTTAATTTTTGTTTTTCTAAAGATCATTTTGGCTGCTAGACAGAGAAGACATTGAATGAGGACGAGGAAGAAAGCAGAGAGACTAGTGAGAAGCTATTACAGTTGTCTGGATGGGCCATAATGAATGGTAGCAGAGGAGAGAGAAAGGAGAGAGTAAATAGGCAGGACGCTGTGAAGGACTTGCAGCTGGGTAGGGCTGGGGTTGGGGGAGGAAGGAAAACAATCAGGAGGAGTCTGAAGATTTTACTGAGGAGCTGACTTGAGAGTGCTATTATTTACTAAGAGAGGAAGAAAGGGGTAAAACTATTTCCATGTCTCCTATAATTGTTCCAATAGCTCTTTAAGGCAGTTCTGTGGAAGGCCTTATTATCTCCATTCTTTTGTCAGATAAAAACAATGGGATTCATAAAGAAAAAAGGAAGGAGGGGGAGGAGGGAAAGAAAGCAGGGGAAGAAAGAAGGGAAATAAAGGAAGAGCAACTTTCCTAAAACAGTTAACTAGATAAGGAGAGAATAGGTCTACCATTAGTTCTGATATCTAGTCAATGCCTCTTGCCACCACATAATATAGTCAACTGTTAATCAATAGTATAACAAGTTTTAAATGACCTGTAAATTTTCATTTAAACCTATTCAAAGAAATATTTTCCTTTGGGTAAGAGAGAAACAGTGAAAATGAACGCACACACACAATTGTGTTCTTAGAAATGACAGAATTTAAACAGTGGGATAACTAAATCCTTTTGAGCATCTCTACATTTACATAGAATTAATTTTGATTTTTTTTTGTCTGTTAAATATGATCTACTACATATAAAATTTTTTGAGTTGAATTGAGAATCAAAGTGAATACAGGAAAAGTGTGATCTGGTAGAAAGGCTCTGAAGGCTTTACTTATTATTTCTGCCTCGGATATTATATAACTGTATAAAAATTCTTATATGCCTCAGTTTCCTTATCATCAAATCACCATATATAATGGACATGTAATGAGGAAAGTATTGGGGAAAAGGTTTAGCACACTTCCAAAAAAAGTTATACAGTTTATTATTATTATGAATTCTTCCCAAAGCAACATTAAAATTTTAACACATCAGTCTGTTACTAAATTTTTTAAATCCAAAATAACTCAATAGATTATGACTCTTTTTGAGTAAAAGCCTTTTACTTCCATTTTTCTAAGTCACATTAATCAGCTTGTGGTACTTCACAGACTTTTGCCGAATTAGTCATCACAGATGAAAACCCCCAGGGTGGTTAGGAAAACAAGCGGTATATGAGAACTGCAGCCACCACGACTGTCTGAGACCTTTATCACAACAGCATAAGTATTAGTCAAAGTTTGCTAACCACGGATGTTCATTCGTATCCCCCACGTCCTTGCTCTTTATTGAATTGTTTGCCAGTGTCAGCACCTCCCATTCGGTGAGAGTCTGGGGCCTCGTGCACGCGTGCACTCTCACACACACGGCCCAGGACACCTTTCTTTCACTCTTATCAATGTTCCTTTATCCACATGTGAACACTGATTGGGCCTGCTTCCCTTTTCGGGGAGCACAATAGTAAAGGGGCGTTACCTGAATAATCATGTGGTGACATGGTCTGAATTTTATGTCCCTCAGCAGAAACAAGCCAAAAACATCCAAACCGTCTGGATTTCTTTCTCCAAGAGTCTCCTGTTGGATGTCCAAGTCATGCTGTAGGTAGAGGAGGACGGAAGAGCTCTTAATACAGAAAAGTCAGACCCTTTCTCTCCTCCTTGGTTTGGAAAACTGATTTAACTGATTTGGAAGTGCCTAGATAAAGGCAGGTTGACAGAAATCTGCTGAATGTCTGAGTAAGCTTTCTCATTAACCAGAGATAGAAGTAACATTTCTGAGAAACGGCAGCCAAAAGACCTTTGCATTTCTGTGCAAGCATCATTTGGGCTTTCTATTAGTGTCATCATTCTTAAAATTCAAATTAAATTACTGAAGTCCCAAAGCACAGCATTCTAAATGCATTTTCTTTTCCTTAAAAAAAAATGTTTCTGATTCAAATGCCACTAATTCTGTTAACGACATAAGCATGCTCATTTGCTCTGTCTGAAACCTCAGCCCCTCCACTCGCTCTGTGAGTCAGCCCTCGTGTGGACAATGACATTGGCCTCCCAGCCTCCCCAGACTTCTGATCTCTCCTTTCCCATGCACTAAATCATCCGACATGGTCTCTTTGCATATTACAATTCTGAATTAAAATCTGGTTGTCACATCATTGGATATCCTTTCAGTATTTGCCTATGGACTCCCAAACACATTCCAAAGTCAGTCTGGCTCTCCAGGTCAGGGCAACGTCTTGAGTGTGTGGGGTCCTGAGCAAATGTTGTCTTGCAGAGCCTCTTTCTATATAAACGGTTTGATTTAAAATGCATTAAGAATATACATAGGCCCATGTGAGGTACAGCGATTTATTGATGACGATTCAAAATCATAAACAGAGAAGCTAAACTCATTTGTCACCCACTGAGGCAGGGAAAGATTCTCAAAGTGTCCAGGCTCCGTCTCTGCCCGTTCAGGTCTGGTGACCCTGCTGTCTGTCACTATCTTTTGACGGCAAGGGTGTTCGTCTTGCGCTAACGGGGCTAATTCTCCATTTCTTATTTTTACCCCTGACATTTCAAAAATTGTTGCCCCTTCCTGACCTAATTTGAGTGCAAAAATTCTTTTTTTTCCCATGGAGAGAAAAAATTAGTAATGCTGTCACGGTTCACAATGCTAAAACTCTTGGGAGTATATCTGTATTGATGCAGATATTCTTGCCTCTGCAGTTTCCCGATATTATTTACATTATGCTAGTGATATCACACACAAGGCTTCTGCAGTCCTCGGGCTGCCCACGAATACTAGTTTCCAATGACGCTCTCAAAGGTTGTGGCTGAGCGCCATGACAACGGCCACGATGCACGTCTTACCCGGAGTTTGCAGGACAATAGTAACAACTCATTTTCTGATCATGTTAAATTTACTGCTTTTAATTAAACCACATAAATGTAGAATAACACATCCTTCACCCATTTCTTCTCTTCAATTCTTCAGCCGATATCACTTCCCTCCTAGAGCTCCGTTCCAATGCTGGCCACGCCCCTGCCTCCCAGACGTGGATACCTCCGGGGAGCACTGGACAGGGGACTGTGGGCAAAGTGAAGAAGCTGCCCCATTCACGTAAGGGACGTTCATCCCTGGCCCAGCATGGCTTGTGACCAGCCTGAGAGAACAGGACGTCATCCCCTCAACTGGAGGCAAGTGAGGACATGATTCAGAAGGGGTGAACAGCCTTTATTAATATGTGCCTTCTGGGCAGTGCAACTTTAGACCTCATTTCTGAAATTAGGATGAACTACTCCCAAAATAAAATACCTTGGTGAATACCTGTGGAATATGAAAATAAACAAAACATAAAGGATAGGATGGAATGCAGTCTTTCATTCTTGATTTTGTACTTTCATCAAAATTATTGAGTGTTATTTTTGCAAAGACACACATCTAATATGGTAGCAATGAAGTACAATGAAACATTTTTTACTCCTCTATCTGGAGTACCTACTATCTGAGTCCTGTACACTTGTTTTTCCCACAACTACACAGACTTTCACTGAAATGAAAACCAAACAGTGATCTGGTTTCTCCTTCCAGACTGAGTGACTCATGAACGATTGTGAAGTCAGCTGCTGATGTTCCGGGTCAAGATGACCTGTTTAACTCTGTAAATCCAAGGTGATAAGGCTATCTACTAGGATTGCGTGTAGTATGGTTACGAAAGGTGTCTGGAAAGATGTCAGATGGAGCCTGAGTTTCAAGTACGCTGGTTGTTTTCCCTCAGCTCCTCACACCCGTTCTGAACCATGCGAGGAGGAACACTGTATATTTAGATGCATCTGTTGTACAACTGCTGAGTTCAGAGTCCTCTAGCAAGGGATGGGTAATCACACAGATGGTGTGCTTCTCGACCGAAACGGCTTGCTGTTCCGTGCCACATTCACGGAGAACATGTAAATAGTTGGCACAGTTGTGAGAGTTTTCAGAGGTGTTACATTCATTTAGAGAGTTACAGCTTTGGTGGTGACAGCTTCCCATTTTGGCCTAACAGGATTAATTCTTCCTTTCTTATTTTTACTCTTGACATTCCAAATATTGCCACAATTTCCTTGTCTAACTTGAATTGGAAAAAAAAAAAAGTAGTTTTTTTCCCTTATTTAAAGAGGGTCACTGCACCTACAAGAATGTGGTGCGCAGGGCCTGGGCGCCCGGCAAACACTGGCCTCTCAGGCCTGCATTCGGGTGCCTCCTCGAACTCCCGTAAATACCACCAGCAGCCAAAGGTACTCTGACTTTCCTTTCCTCCATGCTTACTATTAAATCATCAGATTTTTAAATGCATGTTTTTTTAATGAATATTCACTTGCTCATCCACCTGTTTATTAAGTACATTATTAATTAGGCACTTGCTGAGTGTAAACTATAGCCCGCCATCTGTAGGTCCCTCTCCAGGATCCGAGCCTCCCTGTCACAGTCAGGAAGTTGGGGAGGGGACACGGGCGAGGTCTAGAAAAGACAACAGATGAAGCCTACCTGAAGAGTAGAGAAAAGATAAGAAAGGCAACAATAAGTGGCATGGGTGTCTATTAGCATCTGGAAAATTTGACAGGATACGGTGTGACAAGGTGTAGGTCAAGTTCAGGATGTTCTGCACAAAGAGCATGTGTCTGACTGAGCATGTAATTTATGTGGCCTGTCACCCTCACTGTAGATAAAGGTAAGATTGTTTAAAGAAGCAACATAGGGCTGGATACCAGGGAAGGTTAAAATGACACACCAGGCCCCCCTAAAGGAATTCAAAGCCTGGACAAGGCTGTGCACTGATAAACATAATATGCCGTCAATTCGAACATAGGCAAAGACTGCTAGAAACAACGGTGAGACGGAAATGTAGACGAGTAAGTTAACAGCTCAACGAGTGGGTCACTGCAGTTTTCATGGACAAGACAGCATTTATGTTGGTCTTACGGAATGAGTTATATGTGACAGTCCAAAGCAAAGAGGCGTCAGAGAGAAGAGCACAAAGTTCCAAACGCTCATTCCTCCTCGTTCTGCCACACACAGAACAGAGGCTGGCACATAACAACACCCGACAACATTTACTAAGTGAATGAGGGACCATTAAAGGAAGTGAGTGAAACTTAGTAATGTGACTCAGACTTCAAGGACATAATTTACATTTATGACATCATACTACAGACAACATTAAGACACCAAAAACTGTGCAGAAAGTTTATACAACAAATAAAAACAATAACATGGCAAAGAAAATTGATTAGAGGTGAGTTTAGAAAACCAAAGGGAAAACAAAGAGAAGAAAACAGTGACAGCCAGAAAGAAACTTGCCTTAATGTAAAATTAGTCTGGTTTTTGTTAGTGCCACTTGAATTTTTTTCTGTTTATGTATTTTCTAGATAACAGAAAAATAAAGCAAAATAAAACACACACACACCTAATTCTAATACCTACAGAGAATCAATAACCCAGGCACAACCACTATTGACCCCTTTTTATACATATTTTAAGATACATGCATTAATACTTAAGCTAATAATACTTAATAATGAGTTAAAATAGCTAATACTCTCATGTAATATGCTCTTTTCCCCTGAGCTAGCAATTGTGGAAAAGGAGCTTACCAAGAAAGCATAAACTATTAGAAATAATTCTCATCTGATTTAGCACAATTTTCTGAAATATCTAAGAAAATGGGAAACTTCTAGAAATAAGCAAATTCCAGTTAGTTCTCTTGGAATATTTAAAAAAAAACACATATGTTATTGAACTAAGAGTGACTTGAGACAATAAATACACTCGGTTATTATACATAATGCTGATGAAAAATATATACGCTTAGTTAACTCTTACAAAGGAGACCAGAGGCAGGCAGCCCGGCAAGCATGCAGCAGCCCTGTGGCTCCTTCTCTTGGCCCCGTTTCCATCCACATCACGACGCCCCCAAGATGGCTGCTCTAGCTCGTCTCCATGTTCATGTTGTGAATGGAAAACAGGAGGGGTTTGGGGCAATAGCTTAGTCTGTCCCTTTGATGAGAAAAGCAAAAGGTTTCCCAAATGTTCCACCTCACTTCACCCAGCGGGCATCTCTATATTTAATTGATAAGAATTGGGTCATACAACTGGGAAGTTAGAGATTACAATTATTACAACTGACTTTAATCAATTACATGTCATTGCTCGAAGCTGAACATGTAAAGATACCAAACAAATCTGGGGTTCTTAGCAGGTTAGGAAGGGACAAAGAAAGGAAGGCGACCAAGTTGCTGCTACACGTAGTGATAAGAACCACAACCTGGTTCATGACACCCACCTCATGACCTTGCAGCTGTGCCTCCCGTACTTCCCATCCTTTAGGGGAGAGCCGTGCTCCATCTCTGAAACCACCTGCATATTCACTAAAATACACACTGGTCTCTTTGCTCCCTGACACTTCATTTCATCTGCGCACCTCACGCACCGGAACAGGCAGCTCCACACAGCTCTGCTTTTGGTCGCACTCTCACTATTAACTGATGTACGTGGTTCTCTTAGGGCTTACTTGTCCTCAGTACCAGGAAGTTCATGAGCCAAATATGGCCTGCAGCTTATTTTTGCAGTTTTAGTAGAATACAGACATGCTCATTCATTTGCATAGTGGCTAAAGCTGCTTGACACATATTGGGACACAGACCATGTGACCTTCATTGCCAATAATATCTACTATCAGGCCCTTTACAGAGAAAAGTTTGTCAACTCCTGGTCTACATGTCTGTACATCTCTCAGTGGCAGGCTCACACCCTGTATTTCTCTTGTTTCCACATGAGCACAACCCTGGAGATATAGTGGATGCTCAACAACTACCTTCCGGCCGATGGACACAAAAATCAAAGGGCTGACAGCTAAACTTGAATATGCTAAACTCTGGCAATATTAAGTAATACATAGTGGGCATTTCATTAATTTTCATTGAATTTATCCAGGAATTAAGTAAGTTGTTGACTAATTAAAGCAAAATATCCTAGTACTTAAAATGTGGGCTCTGGATCCAGACTTCCTGTATTCAAATACTGTGTGTTCTAGGCAACAAACTCAACCTCTCTGTGTCTCAGTTTCCTCCTGCATAAAACTGAAATAAGAGTGTATAGTGACCTATAAAATGTTTAGCACAATATCTGGCAGAGTAAGCACTCAAAAAATGTGAAGTATTAGTAACGTTGTGAAGGAGAGTCCTTTCAGATATAGGCTACTATTTTATTTTTCTTTTCTTTGTGGCGTATCTTGGAACCCATTATGGTAAAAGACCCGGTGAGGAGCAGGAACAATTTCCACTTTTTCTTGATAACCGTAAACCAAATTGAACAAAAAGGAGATTTCAGGTGGATGTAGTAGGGACATCCGAGGAAGTGATTGCTAGGAGCAGTGTCAAGAATAAACTAACACACACTGATGGGGGGAACTAAAAGTCACAAGCATGTCAACACAACATGACCGAACTCTGCCTCCGTTGATGAGAAGTGCCAGTGCCACAGAGGTGAGGCGACTGGCAGGAAAGGCTTTCGTTGAACTGTCAGCTAATGAAGTGGTGAGAAATTAGCAGGCTCTGTCATTTACACGCTAATTCTCCCTAATGCCACCTGGGGGCTTCCCGCAGGCCGAGGTGCAGAGGAGTGGAAAATGGTGCTGTGCAGCCAGCAGCCAGCCTGCACTGTGATTCTCTTTGCCAAGCAACACAGTAGCCCAGCGTGTTCCCATTCACTATTCAGCAGGAGGTTGGCAGACTTCCCTCCGAGAATGGGCAAGCCTCAGCTCTAAGAGCAAAATCAAGACAATGAAAAGAATTTTAAAAGGCTTCCACCTTTTTGCACTTTCTGTATGCTCTCTCTCTCTCTAAAAGTTGACTCAGCAGGCAGCCCACTACCTTTTCCACCGCCCAGCCATCTCCCTTTCAACACAAGAACAAGTCAGTGGACATGGTCACCAAAATGAATGCTCTCTGCGAAACGGAACTCTGAAATGTGATCAGTGAGACATAGCATCCAGGAGTTATCACTGCATTTATCATCATTATTTAAAAGAGCATTTTCTCGGTAAACCTTCAGCAAATATTCCTCCAACAGAAATGCAGCTCTACCCACCAGCCTGCTCCTTAGACTCCCGTGTTATGAAAGAAGTAACAGTTCTCACCCCAAAACACGTGGCATGGGAAAGCAGGAAAAGACTGTCTTAATCCATGGCATCTTTCAGGCAAGGGGCCAAATCAGCACAGAGGAAACAGTGTATGATTGTGTAGGGAACTGCCTCCTGTATTCTTATCATAGATTTCCTTGAACATCCTCTGGACTGTCAAATGAATCTTGCTGCATTTCAGCTCCCCCCGGTAAGCTAGGGCTGATTTTAAGACCATTAGGAAGCGAGAGAATGTTACCGTCTTCTCAGTTTCTCTAGGGTCACAGTGTAATTGTGTGGTGGGAGGAACAGGGCCCTAGAGACGGTGTGACAGTCACTTCTCATTACCTCCCACTTGGTTCATTACGTCTGTAGACAGCGATTGCCCATGTGTGGATACTTCCATTACACAGAAGGATGTAATGTGCTGTAGACCTCAAATGCCTTTCAATCAGGGAGAAGGCTATTTATTCCAGGCACATACCTATCTTGTTTCCAGGGGCCATGCAAAAGAAATGGAAAGTGACATAAGGAATAGATTAGCAATGATCAATATGAGAGAACCTACCTATGTCTACTTATATCCAGTGAGATATTTATATGTGTGCATCCCGTCAACACATAATGCCTCATACAAAGGATAGAACCCTCGCTTATTATTCTACCAAATTTGACTTTGACAAGCAAACACACCTACTCAGGTACAGGCTATTCAGTGCACCCTCTCTGAACTGGCATTCCTACTGTCCGCACTCTCTCTCCCCCTCTCTCTTTCACGTACACACACGCAAATACGAAAGTCCTTTTTCATTTGCAAGGGTGAGTCCTGTGAAGCATGAAATACAGATAGACTATTCTCGTACCTCTTTCTCAGGTTGTAGAAAGCTCCAGGTAGATTACAAACTAAGGGGAGGTAATAAGAAAGAAAACAGAATTACAAAAAATTATACATTATTAGAATCAAGAATGATTCTTAGATATTATCTGTGACAGAAATGCCCAGACTTTTTCTTTAAAGATAAACCTCTCCCCCAAAGGTTAATACGAGGAGCCTAAAAAAGAGATACTCATGACAAAGTAAATCTGGGATGCTACACACGACTGTATTTTGCCATGTACATTGTGTTCCCATGTTTTTGCCCAAACTTTCAGGAAAAAAATCTTTTAATTTTTAATTCAATTTTTTATTTATTTGTATTTAGAAGCAAAACCTATTATAGTATTCCAAATAGGAATATAATAAATAAACCAATGAACCAATTGGGTATTATTTTGCATATGGACATTGTTATTGCTTTCTAGAGTTATACTTTCAATGCATAAGCATAAATAAAAGAATTAAAAACATTTATGTAGATATGGAATTAGTACAACCCAGGTATAATGTGCATCCTTATTTTTTTCTCAAAAATTTGGGCAAAAACTGTTCATTGTACATGGCAAAATATGGGTATATCCTGCTGTGGAGAATTCACAAACATGTCAGCTGCTCAAAGATTCTGAGAATTCCTGTTATATACTTTTTAAAATCTACTTAACTCAATGTAACCCTAATTTATTAAGTCAAGGAATACTTTTTTAATAACTACAATCTTATTAACATCCTGTGGAATAATTATACTACAGTCAGAGATTCCATTCCACTATAATCTCATTGTTTTCTACAGATTTGCTATACACTAGTAATTCTCAAATTTTAGTATGTATTCAAATCATGCGGGGATCTTATCCTTAGAGATTATTCAGCAATCTGGATAAAGTTCAGGAACCTTAATACTTAGCAAGAAATCCTGATGCAGAGGGCCTCAAACCAATTCACACAAGTGCTGTTTGTCTGAATTCATCAAGAATTGAACTACATTGTTAACGAGAGATCTTGACAGTTAATAGGTTGAACGTCTGTAGCTTTGGCTCTGAAAGTTGTCCAAGTTTATCTTTGAATTGCGAGAGCTTTTGGAATATGAAAAGGAATGTCCACCTCCATAAATCTACTAGGACTTGTGGCCCATTCACCTTTCACCTATCTTTAACTATGGACCTTTGCACTTTCTGCCCCATGCATTCATCTGCTTCCCTAATTCAGTTTTATTAATTTTCCTTCAACAGTTATTTACAAAGCATCCTCAGTATGTTGAAACACTAGAGATACCAGTAAACAAAAAAGACAGAGATCCTCACACTTGTAGGCTAACATCCTGGCAAAAGGATGACAGTCAACAAAACCTCCACATAAAAAGTAAATAAACAAAATAGTAAATTAGAGTTAGAAGGTGATAAATGTTCACGAAATAAACAGAGCAGGCTAAGGGAGCGCGAGAGTATGAGTGAGCAGGGGCTGCAAGTTTTTAAAGGGCAGTGAGAATATGCCTTCATAAAAAGTGACATTTGGCCAAAGTATTGAATGGAGTAGGGAGGCCTTTTCTGTATGTAGAGCAGAGTCCAGGCATAAAGAACAGCCAGTGCAAAGGGAGCCGCCTCCTGTGGAGAAGGAGCCAAAGGAGGGTGTGCGGGGAAGTGGGTGGGGCAGGGAGACTGGAAAATGCAGTCGTTAGCAAGGACCAGGGTGCATGGACTCTTACTTTGAGGAAAATGAGAAGCCATTGCAGCATTTTAAGCAGAGAAATGTGACTTTACATTTTTAAAGTCTCTGAATGTATTCAACAGAATGTATTTGCCATTGACTGGATGTCTACTGATATGCCGGGCATTGAGCTGAGAGCCTGGAATACAAGGGTGAACTGACACCCTTGGCCCTCAATGTGCTCGCAGTCCTTGGACCTCTGGAACAGCTTGTCACAGGCCAGTGTTTGTACATTTAAAATTTATTGTCCTTGCCCCTTGCATAACTTCATTATCTCAGCATCCACATGCTCCCTGTCCCGGGCTAGAGCATGAAGACCTCGGTCCAATCAGCCGGGGGTTTCAGGTGCCAAGTCCTGCCCAAAACATACTGTGTGGCCTTTGGCAAGATATTAATTCTGCCTTTTCTTTCTTGTCTTTTCCATTCATTTATACAATTTTATGCAGAAGTATATTCGTGTGGTCTGATGAGATAACCAGCACTGAGAGCTGTAGGGTGCAATGAAAAACTGACAACTTTAATTTTCCCTCAAATTATCATACTTCCAAATAAATAGAGAGTTGAGCGCGTTCTCCAGTTATTCATTCTGGCAGCGTTGCCTCAGCTGGAGACAGCCTACAAGTTGGCAGGCCAGAAGTGAAGAAAAACTTATCTTAGTTCCTGGAGATAAAACCTGCTAGTTATCAACAGCTGAAATTCCGAGAGAGGGACTTCTGGGAATGAGCCATTTGCAGTAACGATCTCTGTTTAACTCGCATGCTTCCTGCTAACTTCTTTCTGTTGAGGAAAAGATGTGGAAAGTCACATTTAATTTTGGCCTCAAACATAATTCTAAATAATAGACTTGGCCCACTCGCCTCACCTGTCAGTCATCAATACATACTTAAGAGATAAAACCTCCATTCTGAGGAAATGGAAAATAAAATGACAGGCTTCAAGAAAAGTCGCTCGGGAGACCAGAATTATTATTATTATGGCTGTGTTTGCCTTCAGTATGCATATGCCGCCTTGAACAGCAACACCATTTTCACCAAATGCTTATGATGAAACCTCGTTGAAATCAGGGAAACGGGGATTTGACGGGCTGCTGGGCAAAGAGAAATGCAATGCAATGCTATTTCAGACTGCAGTCTGCACTGAGCTAGACCACTACAGATGTTTTTCTTTTGTCTTCATTTCATGGTTTCTCTGTGCACAGTGTCTTAGCATCACTCACGGCAGTAAAATTTATGACATACTAATTAATAGCAAGACACTTAGCTAAGCAATTCTGTCTCTGAGATTGTAATTATATTTTCGAGCTTTAATGTTTTTTTTTCTTTTACCTTTGTTCTGTCAGATTTCGCTAGCAGAGTAAGAGGGTATTAAGAATACATAAAATTTGAGGAGGCTTGGCATGATTAATTTTACTTAAACTTAAAATAAGCTATGCTACTTACCCCTTACCATCCTGGTTATAGAATTGGTTTTACCAGATATGAGCTCAAAACAAAGCCAAATTGTACAGGTAGCAAGAACTGCAATTCAGAAAGGAGAACTATAGGTGTAAGGCTGCTTCTCACCATTACTGATGACTAATTTTTTCTTTTAATTGAAGGAAAATTAGGTCTTTTTCCTGTTCAGAGATTCTTAAATTTTATATTATCAGCAAAACACATCGCTGCACCTGCCCTGCCAATCCCCAGCCCTAGACCAGCCCAACAGCGACTTTCTTGGCTCCAGCTTCCAGGCAGCTGAGCGTGGAGAAGGAAAAATCCCCCAACTCTGGTTACTGGCACTGGGACAAATCTATGTTCCCAACATCAGCTGGACCCTCCGTGCTACTGGCAGTCTTTCTGTTTGTCCCCAGCCGGCTGTGTTTCAGATTTCCCTCACAGCTGTCCCAAACTATCAACACGCTCAATGATCCCCTCATCCTAAGTAGGTGTCCTTGTCCATATATCCCAGAAAACACAGAGGTTCTCTCTTTCCCCTCCACCTGCAGCCTGACCCGGGGTGGGGGGACACCTACCTTTTCCCTCCCTCCCTCCTGCCAAAGAAGAGGTAGCTCTTCTAGCCCCCAAAGTTACCATGTCTAGAGAATATTGAACACCATCTCCACAGGCATCTTCTGGGACCTCATTACATGGGTCATTTTTTCACCTCTGTGTCTTTAATTCACCGTGTTCTGTCCTGTGGCTTCTATCCTTTGGTCTGCAGATTTGCTCAACTTATCACCAAACATGCACCTGCGCACACATATGCGTGCACAGATAATTCCTTAATCATTTCAGCCTCTCACTCATGCTGCAAATTGCCTTGTAGAGCAATTATCTGTTTACATGACAGTTTTCAACTGGTCCAGTGGTTTTTAATCACTGTTGTGTCACAGATCCCTTTGAGAATCTGATTAAAGCAACGGACCTTTTCCCTGGAGACATGGAAAAGGTGTACACACATACACACACACATTGTACCTGCAATTCCAAGTTGTTCTTGGTCACTGACCCCCCACAGGAGATATGACTGCCACTCATCGATGCTCACAGTTTTTCTCCTCTTCCAGGCACACGGGAATTACACTTCCTTGCTGACTTGAGATTAGTCCCTGCATTGGCCAATGAAATGCGAGTGGAAGTGATGTGTGTGGAAGGTTTAAGAGACTGAACTCGATGTGCTATGCTTTCTGCCACCGTGACCTCTGGGTTCCCGTTAGAGACTGCTCCGTCAGTGTGGGTCTGAGCATGAAGAGGACGCAGAGCAGAGCATCTGGCTGGCCTGCAATGGACATATGGAGTAAGTGAGAAATGAATCTGGTCATTTAAGGGGGCTGAGAGTGGGCACTGTGGGTTAGTGTTCCGTAATTGAGGCCATCCTGCTAGATAGAAGGGTACTTTGCATGTGAAATAATCTAAATCAGAAAAGTTCTTTCTAGGGAAATGGAAGCTACCCTCCTCTCTGTTCTTAACCAACAAGCTCCTTTCTGCTCAGGTTACTATGTTTCAGTTACTACACTTTCCGTTCTCTCTACCTACATGACTCTTTCCCTGCTTCTTCCCACGGGTCCTCACCCCTCTTACCACAGTTTACGTGTTGCTTCCTCAGAGATGTCATCTGGGCCTTGTTCCCACCCCCGCCAGCCTGGCCACTGTCATTCATATCACACATTTCTGTCTTTCACAGAGCGAGCGCAGCACGGCCCTCAATGATCGTATTTATTTTCTGTCTCTCAAGTTAGGAATTTACGGTATCTGTACTCCTGCTATCAACAATGATTCATAAGTAATTAAGGTCATGCGGCTCTAGCCCCAGGTGAACTTAAGAAAAGGTAATACATTCAAAATATGGAGTGTTTTCCTTTTTTTAATATAATGATAAAAACGGAAGCATGAATGTTTGGAGCAAGTCCCACTTTAACCGCTTCTCTCCACTATGTTAATGGAAGAAAAAGCTCTAAGAGTGTTGGGCAAACATTCCCTTGTTTTGGTGTTTTGCATCCAGAACAAGCCACTGAACTTTGGTATTCACCAGCAACCATTAAGAGGTCAGCTTGACATTTTGGGCTTTTTTCAGATAGCTGTGGCCACCAGCATGGACAACCTTTGGTCCCAACCCAGTTAAATAGTAGTTTTTGTAACTCACTGGCATACGTTTCTTGTTTTCTTATTTTGTTTTGTTTGCTTTTTTTTCTTTTACTCAGTATGCACACCAAGCAGTCTTTCTTCAGAGTGACAGTAAGAATTCGTCCTTAAGTTCTAGGAGGAACTGAGTGGCTAAATTTTGTTATGCATCCAGGAAAATAGGTGTAATACCTTGTCACAGAGTAAGGTAATTCATACCTGTTCAATAAATGAATGAAAAAAATTAGTATTATAAAATTACCACATATTTTTCCTTTGCTTTTATTATATATAAGTAATACTGTAAAAGAAAACTATTCTAATTTTAAAAACCAAAGTTTTAGCCTTACAGTTTTACCTGCATGAAAAATTAACGTTTATTGTTTTAAAATTTCAGAAATGCATAACTTAAAATCCATATGAAAATTTTCTATCTTCATTGCCTTTAAAAAGTGTGCTAAACAGTCTTGATATCTGATAAAAAAGGTCCAGAAGTTGCAATCTTATCCTCCTAAAATATAATTGATCCTGAAAAGTGTTCACCAGAAATCTACACCTCTTAAAGTCAGATATTCAATTTCATAAGCAGAAAGTCTGGGAATATTCCAAACTGATTGTTAGAATAAAATAAATGTTAAATCTTGATGAGAAGAGCCAAACAAAATGTTTTAAAGTTGCTAAGAAGCTTAGTTTGGAAACAAAAATAAGCTTCGTTTAGTTTTGATTTTTCATAAATTTTATTTGTTTGTTTTAAATTTCTTATGTGGCAGTGAGCATTGCAACATAGTACCCTTTAAAATGTGAAGCATATCTACTTCCCTATCGCCTATGTAACATCTGTAATTGATATATGATAGCCACATTTTTCTATATCTATTTATACTTATAAAAATCCACATGTTCCCTGGCTGATGTGGTTTAGTGGATTGAGTGCTTGCTGTGAACCACAGGTTCAATTCCCAGTCAGGGCACATGCCTGGGTTGAGGGTGAGGCCCCCAGTGGGGGGAGCATGAGAGGCAACCACACAATGATGTTTCTTTACCTCTCTTTCTCCCTCCCTTTTCCTCTCTCTAAGAATAAATAAATAAAAATCTTTAAAGAAGAAGAAGAAGAAGCCCTTTTTTAAAAATCCACATATGCAACTTAAGCATAACAGAATTTTCAGGTTGGAGTAGGATATTTATTCTTTCTTTTTTGATTGTTTTCCTCCCAATTAAATAATTTTTAAGAGAAATTATCATTTGCCACTCTGTCTCAGAGAATGTAGGTAATCAGATGGGGCTTAATGCCTTTAAAATAGGACAAGCATCATATGTGTGTGTGCAAATATTTTTAAATTATTTTGCATGATTATTTCTTAATTCCTCATTGTTACAACATAACCTTCAAAAATTACAAATGCTTCTTTTCTACTGGGGCACTTCATTCAAATGCATAAATTCCATAGACATAGTTGTCATAGAAATATAAAGGGGATAAACAATAATGAATCATACTACCAAAAACTACAACTGAAGTGGGGCAGTATCAAGGTTTATGTTTAATAATACTGATATGCTGGCTGTATTTATTCTTGACTTTATGTATACTCCATATTGAGTGTTCTGAGTCCCAAATTCGCAGGTCCTAAACTACTAAAATAACACATCTTAATGAAATATTTTATCAGACATTACAGATTAGGAAATCAGTACATGCCAAGAAAGTTTTCTTTGTAGAAAAATAGTAAAATTTAATGAATAATAGATTCAAGTGATGCCAATTACTTTCCTTTATTTCATACGAAATTTCTTTTTATAAAATAAAAAAAATGAGATTTTCTACACAAGACTTACAGTCAACTTAGCTCTCAAGAGTGTTTCTTCAAGTTGATTCATGTCTTGCTTATTTTGCTAAAGAGCTTATTTTGAAATAGTGCACTAGGCAGCATTTAGGGTTTTTCTTATATGTATTAAAGGAAAAATCATGTTAAGTCTCCTAAAAACATTTTGCTCTATTTTGGGCTGGTTTAGGGTTTATACTTTAAAACTGAATTGTGGCCAAGGCATCTGGTAAATGTGAAGGTGGCTATTAAACTCTTGTAGCCTTTGATCTTACTAATTAAGTTTTATAAGGCATTAGAGAAAAAAGTTATATTAGTCATCTTAAACATTATTTTAGCGGATTGATACACCCTGTGTTCTAAAACCAAAAATACCCTATTTGAAAAAATGTAACACTGATACAACCATTTATATTATAACATTTAACTCCTAGTTGCCAATAAAATGAGTAGAATCGGTTTAAGAAACAGCAAGTGGGACATGGAGAAATGAGGAAGCAAGATTCCTCTCTCAGACAATATTTTAGAACATTAGTAACCTCGCTACACATTTCTTTCTGAAAATAGATACTGATCTTTATGATTTATATAACCCTTCTCTTTTATCCTGCTTTAGCAATACTATCACCAAGCAGCATCTTAGTTAAGTGCACTTTTCAGATCCAGTTTGGGATAGTGGAGGAGTCTACGTTGTGTATCAAATAGGCAAGATTTCAAAGCCAAGCTCCGCCATGGACCTTGGTCAAGGTTAACACTCTGTCTGATATTTTTCCATCCATAAAATCTTAAGGCATGTATCCTACAGTGATAGGAATTTTATATCAATGCCCCGTTAAATTATCTTCATGAAGGTCACCAATACCTTCTTAATTTTAAAATCTAATAGTTAGCGCTTACTATATTTAACCTCTTTGCAATATTTGACTTTTTACCACTTCATAATTCTTCAAACTGTTTTCTTACTTGGTTTCTGTGACCTACTCTTTTCTGTCATTTTTCTTACTTTCTTGAGTTTGCTATTATTCTGTTTTGCAGACTCTAGTCTCTCTGTTGTTGATTAAATGGCCGGCCTCTTTGTTTTTCTTCCTCTGAATTGTCTTCCCCCAAAATTCCCTCTACCACTGCTCCTTCTCATAGCTTCAACTATCATATATATAGTAGGCACATACAGGGCAATCATTAGGAGATATAGATCTTCCAGACCTCTGTCTCAAGCTCTTAGCCCCCACACTGCTACTGCATTTTGGACTTCACTGAATTGTCCTATTAGTACCATTCAACACTTCTACCCACTTCAACCAGAACAGAAATCTAGAACTCATCCCAGACTCCTCAATCTCCTTTGTTTTGCTCTCACATCCCCCCAGTCTATAAAAGCTTATTGGTCCTTCCCCTAAACTATTTATTTCTTCTTAAATAGTGCCTTAGTTTAAGTCCTGATCTTTAGATCAATGAAATAGCCTCTGTTATTCAGAGCAGTTGCAATGTCATAACAAAAACATTTTTAACAAATGTGGTAATAAAAATCTCAATGGTTTAGCACAATAAGTATCTTTTCCTTGCTCATGTGCAAGATGTTTGGCAGGATATGCTCCATTCAGGTAACCTGGCTCCTTCCATCTACTGGCCATACCACCTCCTCTACCAGACCCTTGTAACTGGCAGGCAGGTAAGAGCAAAGAGAAGGCAGAGTCTTGATATGGGCTTAGTCTATATGAGGTCTGTCCAGAAGGCATCTAGCTGTGTACTATGAAAAGTAGAGACATTTATTGAAGAAGATACAAGATACAAGAAACATTGTACATAGGACAATGATGCCTCAGTCCCCTTTAAAGTAGGCACATTGGGACCTCACACAGTTCTCCCAACTGCCACCAGCTGCCCTGTTGTATTTTCCTGAATTGCATTTTCCTGAATCTCATCACCAGTCTGAAATCTCTTCCTTTTCAAAGGTGATTTTAGTTTTAGGAAAAGCCAGAAGTCACAGGGTGCCAAATCTGGGCTGCAGGGGGCTGAGTCACCTGGGTGACTTGATGTTCCACCAAAACAGTCTGCATGAAATATGATGCATGAGCAGGATGTTGTCATAATGAAGCTGCCAATCACCAGATGCCTATAGCTGAAGCCTCTGAATCATCCAAATAGTTTCTGCAGAGGAGTGTTCAAGCTTAATGCAAAATTTGATAGATTCATTTCTCTACTCAGTCGTTTTGAATGCAACAGCCACACTGTACACAAGCTCACTCAATGGTGTCTACCGCCCCCACTGACTAGTACAGTGAAGGTGTCACTGTTCACGCATCCGCATCCCAGTCCACTCTCCTTGGCTGCCAGGTTACATCACTTTCACACAAACTGTTCTTGTATTATTAACAATGGCTGAATTTCTTCTAGACAGACCTCAGTACACAGTGGGAGCAGGAGGAGAATAAATACAATTAAAACCTCCATTCAAAAAGCTAATAATGGCAGACAAATAGTGTGCACTATTCCATTGCAATTTTGAAATCCTGCTTGGCTGGCCTCACAAAGGCCCCTACCCTGGGAGAGAGTGAGTTATCTGATTAAACTTTAATTTTGCTCTCTGAGAGTAATTCTGTTGCCCCTTTCCTCTTTGGCCCTCAGCTCTTAGAGGTTCTACCATTTATTCCTTTTGGGCACAGCTGAAATGAGTGTTACCAAAAGTTTGCAAACCAAAAGGTGATGTTATGACTCAGTCAAAAGTATTTTTTAGTCTATTTTGAAATTCTTGACAAGTTCTTCAAAAGCTTGGTAGACTTCTATTGTCTTTGCTCCCATCTATTATAATTCTCAGGTCTTTCCCTCCACCCTCCCCCTCTCTCTCCTGAATTACAGCTAAGTTGCTGTGGTTAGTTGATCATTGTTTCTTATTGGAAGGCCACACCTTTATAACCTGATCTTTGCCATAGAACAAAATCATGTTGTCCAACTAAGAAGCTTTACTGGCCTTTTGTGGTTCTACTGGAAGCAGATGGTTTTCCAACCATGTTTCTCCCCAAATCTTTGGACTTTCCTTATTGTTTTCTACTCAGCTTGAAAACTGTCCGGGTATTTCTGAGTGTATTTCTTTTTCAAAACACCTGACTAAAGGAAGCCAATAATAGTTATTATGTGCTACCCCTCCAGTTCTTCTAAAATACTTCCCTGAAAGCTGCAGTTTTCAGTGTGGTTGGCACAACTCTGAGAATCTTAAAGACCTGCTTTGTGGATCTACAAGATCAAAAAGACTTTCATCATAATAAGGAGGTCATTTGCCTTTGTCCCTGTGTTAACATCTGCACTGACGCTACAAAGACAATGG
This sequence comes from Micronycteris hirsuta, assembly GCA_004026765.1. NCBI lineage: Eukaryota > Metazoa > Chordata > Mammalia > Chiroptera > Phyllostomidae > Micronycteris > Micronycteris hirsuta. Next base: position 23,685 of record PVJI01009990.1, read on the forward strand.
TGGGTAAACCTATTGGTGCTTTAGACAAATCAAGGAAGTATTACTAAACCATGGCATGGTATCATTGGGTACAGTGTCACATTTTCTGCCATGTGCTTACATAAAAAAAAATCAGTTTGACTTAAGAATGCCCTTGATGAACCAGGAAAAATTATTTACAAATTTCAACTCTTGAGTACATGTATTTTTTTTTACCTTTATTATTTTTTCCATTACCATTTATTCCCGTACACCCTCTCCCCCCAGCAATCACCTCACTGTTGTCCAGGTCCATGAGTCCTTTTACCTTTTGAGTATTTTAAATATTCTGTGTGACCTAAAGGAAAGAACACAAAACATTTCTGCTGCCTACCGAAATACAATGGTTGTCTGCAAAGAAGTGATATGCGATTGTTTGAGTTGGAAACTGAACTCATCTGTCTTTTATGGAAGGCCATCTTTACTTGAGAGAACAAGCAATAAACAAAATATGGTTTTCTGTTGTCCATGTCAACTGTGTGGAGACAGCCACAGAGGGAAAGGGGGTGGTGGGAGGGGAGGGTGGGAAAAGGGGGAAATAAATGGGGATGGAGACTTGACTTTGGGCGAAGGGAACACTATGCAGTGTGCAGATGATGTTTTATTGAGTTGTATACTTGAAACCTGTATGGTTTTATTGACAAACATCACCCCAATACATTCAACTGGAAAAAAAAAAAGAAAAGAAAAAAATAAAATACGGATTTCAGACCTGGGTATTTGGCAGTCTTTTTTTTTTTTTTTTTTTTTTTTTTTTTTTTTTTTTTTTTTTTTTTTTTTTTTTTTTTTTTTTTTTTTTTTTTTTTTTTTAATGTGAGCCTGTCACCTGAAGGCAAACCACCTGACAGTATTTTTTTTTTTTTTGCCAATGATACAATGTTAGTTTTCAAATGAAAATTAAAACTTGGGAAAATTTGCATCCACAACCATGAGCTTGACAGCTTCTAAATTCTTAAAGACTTTTCTGAAGAGTTCAGTGGTTACATTAACAAATGTAATTTTTTTAAAAAAATATATATAATGAAAAGTGCCAATGATATAACTCAGTGAAACAATATTTTCAAATAACCAATATAAGATATTACAAAATCATACATAGGTTAAAGATCCCTTTAAAGTGCAAGTAACCAATGGCTTTTTATGCAACAGCATGTGAAAAGTTCATTGACATGGTCTCAGATTCCACACTGCAATCAACTTTTTAAAAAATTATGTAGTATCAAAAATATCCACAACTATCTGAAAAGGCGACTAAAATACTCCTTCAAAAGAAGAAGATTGGTCTTCCGACGTGAAATACCCACACATCTGTGTGAGGCCAGATTTTCCTCACACACATTCACTAAGACAGTGTCTCACAACAGAGTTGTGAGCGATGAGCAAATGAGAACCTAGGTGTCTTCTATTAAGCTATAAACTACAGAGTTTTGCACACACAAAAAATGTAAATCAATGCTATTCTTTTTACTAATTTTTTACAATTATAGAATATGTTACTTATGTTAGCATAATGGATTTATAATTATTTTAATACATTAATATTTTAACTTCTCAGTTTTAATTTTAACATGGTCATTCATGCTAGGTATAAGATATAAGCAAAAGTTTTTCTGTGATCTTTAAAAGTTTTTAAAAGGGTAAAGGAGCACTGAGAAGAAAACATTTTGAGAATCTCTGTCCTAGTGAAGGGATCAGCTACTTATGGTCCATAGGTACTATCCAGCTGCTTACCTGTTTTGTAAATAAAGTTTTATTGGAACACAGACACATCTATTTGCTTACACATTGTCATAGCTGCTTTTATGCTAAAATGGCAGAATGGAATACTTGTAGCAGAGATGGTATTGCTCCCAAAGCCCCCAAAATTTACTATTTGTCCCTTTACAGAAAAAAAAGTTATCTTGCCTCTGACCTAGAGCTTTGGTTCTCAATTCTGGATGCACATTAGGATCATCTGGAAAACTGTTAAAATAATATTAACCTCCACCCCACCACCCCCAACATATACTTACAGGGCAACGGAGCCAGAATCTCTGGGAGTAGCATCTGAGTTTTTAATATTGTAGATAGTGTTTAAAACTGTATTTGTTAAATAAACAAAGACCGTTTTTAAAATTCTCCAAGCGAGCCTAATACGTAGCCAGGGTGAAAAATCACTGTCCTACACCTATAAGAATCTTAGGCACGAATCTGGCCTTCCAAGTTACCCCAGGCAGCAGCTTACCCACGGTTCTCCCCTGTCATCACAAGTGGCGCTCACTCTATTTCAAGCCCCAGGGCCGGGCGCCTCAATGCCCGCTGGCGCACACGGCCAGTGCCGCCTTTGTTGTTGTTGCTACAGCAGCACCCCGCTGCTAGGTACAAATTTCAGTCCTAGTCAGGATGGGCTATCTCCTGTGGCAAACACTTCTCAAATTTCAGACGCTAACACAATAAAGTTTTATTTCTTATGCAAATCAGACTGCAGTGTGCTTTGGTAGGGATGTTCGCTCCACAAAGGAACCCAGCTGCTTCCAGCTAGAGACGCTGCCCTCCGTCAGGGCCTCAGAGGACACAGCTGGACCCCTCCACCGCCAGCCAGCGGGGAGAACAGAGCGCCTGGAGCGAGGCTGGTGCGGGAGGTGGTTCAGGGCCAGGCCCAGAGAGGGCACGCAGCGCTCCTATTGGCCAGCGCTTAGTCACGGTGACCGCAACCAAGTGTTAAAGAAGATGCAAAACGTAGCCTGTCTTTTTGCTCTGCCGAAGAGGAAGAGCGAAAGCGGTTTAATGAACTAGCTTTTTGCCTGTCACAGTCGCCGTTCTCACCAGTCTCCTATGTTGAGTACTGTGAAGTCCCTCAGGCCCCTGGTGATAGACCGGATAAGGGACTCCTATGCCCCGGAATTTAGGAATATTTTATTTTACGTGGCTAAAGGGACTTTTGCAAGTATGGTTAGGGTTAAGGACCCTGACGTGGGGAGATTATTTTAAATTATCCAAGTGGGCTCAACCTAATCACATGAACCCCTAAAAAAGGAGAGCCTTTCTGGGCTGCAGAGGAAGAGAGATGTGAAGAGGGGAAAAGGGCCCAAGATACAGCGTGGCTGGTGGAAGGTGGTGGAAGTTGGAGGAAGGGGCCACGAGCCACGAATGCAGGCAGCCTCCGCGCTGGGGAGGGCGAGGAAGTGGATTCCTCCAGAGCCTCTGCAAAGGCGACGGCCCTTCCAACACCTTGATTTTAATCCAGTGAGACCCACCTTGGACTTCTGATCCCAAGAACTGTAAAACAGTAAATTTGTGAAGTGCTCAGCCAGCAAATCTTCAGTAATTTGTTTCAGCATCTAACAAACATACCCTTCTCTTCCGCCTTCCCACCAGTCAGTGATGTTCCCAAAATTTAAATCTTAATTCGTGCCCGGTTGGTGTAGCTCAGTGGATTGAGTGCAGGCTGGGAACCAGAGGGTCCCGGTTCGATTCCCAGTCGGGGCACATGCCTGGGTTGCAGGCCAGGTCCCCAGTGAGGGCCATGTGAGAGGCAACCATACATTGCTCTTTCTCCCTCCCTCTCTCTGAAAATAAATAAATAAAATCTTAAAAAAAAATTAAATCTTAATTCGTTGCTCCTTTTCTCAAAATACTTTAACAGCTCCTCATTCACCCACTTAATTAATGCACCTGAAGCACCTATATGTCAGGCCCTCTCGCACTCACCAGGATTGCACTCACCAGGATTGCTGCACGGAGTGAGGCAGACGTGGCTGCTGCTTCAATGAAGCTTAGGGTACCGTGACTACAGGGCACTGTCTAAGCTCTTTAGCATGCCATTCAGTGCCTGCATGATCTAACTCTGAACAACCCGCACGACGTCATTTCTCAACATTTCTCTCTGTGAAAAAAGGGGAAGAAAACCTACAAGTCTTAATATAATGTACTCATTGAACTTCTAAGATTTCACAGTATTCCAATGCCCATCTGGGGAACATCTCTGGATACACTATGAAACTGCTTGGCTCTCCCTATTCCTTGTGCACCTGGAAAACTCCTCCTTCTTCCTTAGCAGGAACACCATATCACCCCAGAAAACAAGGTCACTCCTAACTTCCTCCATCTCTTATTAGAATGTTTATACATCCAATCCAGTACTTATATCACTGAATTGCAACTGCCCCTTTCTCTGCCCTCGTTAAGGCTTTTAACAGATTCAGAGAGAAGTTCCTAGTGAATTTACTTTTAAATAAAGGCTGAGAGTTCATTCATTCATTCATTCATCCGTTCTCTTAAAATAAGTTCATCAAAATGCATACTTCATCAGAACTTAATTTTGCAAGAATATCGACACTACCATAAAAACCCTCAAATTGGAAAAACAGATGAGCTTCTGCATTTCTTTTGCAAAACCTTCCCCTGTATGGATTTCCTATTCATTTCAAAGAGCATCTTTTCTGGGAGAAACAGGAGATGGAGAAAAACTGAGAATCCTACATGATGAAAATCAGCCTGAATATGGCTGCTACAAAACTAGGATTCTGCATGTTCCTCTTCTATACTAAAAGATTAGTATATTTCTGCAATTTACTAAAAAGTTATGAAGGTGTATAGTTTCTATAAATTTGACACATAATTGAAATAAATAATTCCCCCAGAGGATAAAGTTTATAGGAACCATTTCATCTGGATGGATTTATTCCATTTACCTGTAAGACCTGAGGGAGAAAAAAAAAAATCAGTCTTTTTATAAACATTTTGAGTGTAGAATATTAAACTTTTTTTCTGAAACTATTTTGTTATAATTTCCTTCTGTTTTCCCTAGAAAATTAGAGACACCAGTCTGTTTTATGCACTGACATATTTCCCCAGTATGGTTAAGCACTGCATGCAAGATTCGCATTCTGTGTAATAGGATGCTCAAGGATCTTCCTCATCAGTTATTAAATTCCCCTGCATCTGGATATTTTGTGTTCACCACAGTGAAGGTTATTATATTTTACCCAGTAATATATCTATAATATATGAATTGTGATCTTCTAAATAATTTATTGTTTAAAGAAAATATTTTGATAAATTCTTACCGTCACTATTGCAGAACCATTCTGTCAAGCCAAATTTTAATACATTTTCAGCAACTTCTTGAACAACAACTATTTTGTCCCTACTATGTGTAAGGTGAAGGAAGAAAGAAGAAAACAAAAACCTGTAGAATAATTGCCAGTTGATAGAATAAAATTTATTCTGATTATAAGCACATAACTTTCAATTTACAAATACTAGCTGTCAATACATGAAGTTTTCCTCAACATTTTTAGTTATCATTTATTGAGAACTTTCACCCCACATCTTGCAGACATTGAATTCCTACTGGCCCTGTGATTTAGTTTTTCTGCCCACTAAATATTAATAGTAATGAACGATAGTTCTCATCCTCACCTCCCGACACGTTATCTGTTTTCCGGCAGGCATTGATTCTGTACCATGGAGCCTAACCTGCTAACCTCAGTGGTACATGGTAATCAGGAAATTATCCCCTAGGAGCAGAGTTCTTTCTGTTTGAGTCAATAAGCATTAAAACTAACAAATGCATTGTTGAGTTTAACAAATCACAATGGCTAAAGGGACCCATTTCTCTGAGCACAGAAATTACAGTGGTGAAGTCACAATTATCCAGCAGTTAAGTTTACAGCTGTATTCACCCTTTCAATAATCAAGCCTACCAGAATGTACCCACACTTCCTTCTGCTGAGCTTAGTCTGGAAGGTTTCTAAAGCTCTCATGTTTATGCAGGTTTCAGAAACCAAGGAAGCAATTTCATCTGAATGAAGAACTAATGACAAACCTTATGAAGCAGAAAGAACAATAATTTATCCATCCAACATAAGCTGAATTTTCTTTAAAAAAATAGGGTAATGCCAAGTGCTATTACCAAATGGACTATGTTCTGAGCCACCATAAAAACATTTGGCTCCCAGAAAAGTGTCTAATTTAGTAAATAATAAATATGAATAATTAATACTTTAGAAGCGCTTTCAGCTACAGGTGACAAATAGCGTAACCGGAGGTTTTTTGGGGAATTTTGTTTGTTTCTTTAATGGGGTCTCCCCCCATTACTTTCTTACTTTTTTTTTCCATAGTAAGAAGCCCAGAGTTAACAGTGTTGGACTGGCTCAGCAGATTAATCATGCCAAAGGCTGAGATTCCCTTAATTGTTCCCTAACAATTAAGGAAAAGGCTCCTGCAGCTTCTACAATTGTATCTCCTTTCACACTGGGAAGAAGGATGAGATAGTGAGAAGGGGTGGTACCAATACCTGAAAGTAAATGACTTAATCAGGAAGCTCCCAGAAAATGCTTGTTTGTGTCTCTTTGGCCAGAATTTTGTCCCAAAGTCCCTGTTGGCCTAAAGATGGCAAGAGAGAAGGGAGATGGGAAAGGAAACAAAAAATAGCGCCCTGGCTGGTGTAGCTCAGTGGATTGAGCACAGACTGTGAACCAAAGTGTTGCCAGTTCGATTCCCAGTCAGGGCACATGCCTGGGTTGCAGGCCAGGTCTCCAGTGGGGGCCATGTGAGAGGCAACCATACATCGATGTTTCTCTCCCTCTCTTTCTCCCTCCCTTCCCTTCTGTCTAAAAATAAATAAATAAATAAAAATCTTCTGACATTAGAAACTGTCCTAACACAGCTGGGCCTTAGTGTTGTTAGGGGACAGCGCAGCCTCACGAGAGGCCTTGATGTTCTCCTGTTGACCATAAACAAGCTTCCAAGTCCCCATCAGTGACCATGACGAAGTGAGAAAAACAAGGCAACTCTATAATCTTCTCTAAGGACAGAAAAAAAGTCACTGTGCAAACCACAAAAATTCCAAACATCTCCCCATCCTGGATAATACGGAGACCTGCCATTCCTTCCTAATTACAGCTTTAGTCTTGCTTTAGTTTTTCTGACTTATATGTAGTAGCAGCCACTCTAGAGCAAAACCACTTCCTTAAGCCTTCTTCCCAAATCACCTGAGTCTTGATCTTATAATAATCTATTCAGACATCTTCCACTGAAATGTCCCACATTTCCCATGGTGTGTGGTCTCCTTCTTTGCAACCAGTGACAAATCCAACTTGTCAGTTAGAGGTGTGTTCCTGGTGGTTTCCAGCTGGAAAACATTGACAGAGAAGATTGGGTCAGTCGGAGTATTTGCCACACCTTTTCTTCATTCTAGGCAATTTTTAAGTAAAATGATGAACCGTAATATGCCATGATTCAAAGTACTTGCCTAGAAAAGGAAACAGGCTATAGTGAACAGAAATAAAATGAGTAATCGGGGAGGAAGGGCTGTAGTGTGCTCTAACTAACTAGTTAAGTAACCATGGGTAAGTCATTAAAGGACAGGAACGGAACTGACTTCCCAATAGTCTAGTGAACCAGTTAATATTAACTATGTATGAGATGGCAAAACTAAAGCCCTAAGAGATAGAGTACATTATCGTATTTACATTTGATAAGTGACAGAACCAGAATTTGAGCCCAGGTTCTAACTCTAAAGTCTAAAGATTTTCTATTGCCTCAAGCTGTCTCACCAAGTTCTAACAGCTTCTTCTCTGTGAACTGACTAGCTGTTGTACTAGGATTTGAAAGGTCCTTTCTATTCACCATTCCAGGACTCTGATGGCAAAGCATAATATTTATGCTTATTCTTTTTAATCCTACCTAATCTCTAGATGAAAAGTATAGGAATAATGTGAGGTGGTGTAAGTGTATGGAGTTTTGAATTTAAGCAAGCCCTTTTCTAAATAACATAAATTATAAACTTGATCGACCATTTGAACCCCTGAATCAAATAAATTTTCAGTTTCTTGTATAATTTAAAATATGACTATTTCACGTAAGGAATGGTAATTTGTTATAGCAGCCCAAACTGGCTAGGATAGGTATAAACACATATTTTAAGACTCAAATATACCTAGTAATTATCTCTGATGGGATTATGGATGTTTTTATTTCCTTCTTTTTATTTGTCTACAAGTTTTAGATTTTTATCAGAAGCATAATGTATAATAATTTTTAAAATGCATTAAGTAAATTTTTGCAAAAATACTAATATGTCTCAACTGATAAAAATATACTGTTCTATATGTCAAATGCTTAATGCAGTTGTCAAAAAAAAAAAACAAACCATAGACGAAAGATAAGCCCACTTCCTGCCGTGAGTGCTCACTGACGCCAATCTGAGGCCATCTTGGTTCTGAGCACCGTGAATGCCCTTATCCTAAGGGGTTTGTTCTTCAAATAATTGTTTTCATTTTCTTCCCTGCTTTCAAGTTTGGAAATGTAGCTCAAAAGATACTTTATGTATAAACTTAATCTTAAATTTTAAAACGAAAATTATTAAAATAAGTGTTATTTATCTGGTAAACTTTTCCAGCGTGCCATGATCCAGGCGGACTTTTGAGAGTCACAAAAGCAGTTTGTTTACTTAGCATATGCGCTTTGACACATCGTGTCTCCATTTAATTTCTAAGCCAACACAATGCTGCAAACCAGCAATTGTGCCATGATATTTGGAGAGAAATGGTATCACAGCAGCAGCTTGTGTTCAGCTTGTGTTCTTTCTCCTTTGGGCACTGTTTTTTTAAAGAAACAGGATGGAATTTTAAATATCACCAAAAAACATGCGCCTTATTTCACTGCTACATCAATGGTATATACTTAAACCCCACTGAAATGACAAGTTGAAAAATTAATTTGTCCACATAGAAAGCATTATAATAGCTACCTTGTATTGGTTACCTATTTTTATTTAGGTTAATAAATACTATCTTATTTTATCCCTTACAGCCACCCTGCAAAGCATATATGGTTACCCCCATTGCACAGATGAAGAAATTGAGACTCGGTTTAAATAATTTGAAAATTTTGAAAGTTTAACTAATTTGAGCAAAATCACACAGTGAAAAAGAGGAGAACCAGGATTTGAACATAGGTCTCTCAGACTTAGGTGCTTATATTCTGTTTACTAAGTACACTGAAGTCGTATCTTTGGGATTAGGTCCTATGATGAGGCTATTTTTCTCATTTGGCATGTATTCAGCACCTTAGAAAATGTGTCTCCTCACATCCATAGGATGGACTATTATAAAGTCATTTATACTCATGATTCTGAAAAACCTTTCATGACTTTGGCAAACAACCACAATATAAAGTTTTGCATATACCCTATGAGTTGGAATGCATAATTGTTATTATAGGAGACCGTTTTGCGTGGTGTAGGCCCAGCTCCCACTTGGAAAGGCCAGTGGAAAGCGATGTCTGGTACACAGGACCCACGCCCGCGGATAGGTTCTCCCGTGGGAAATCAGGGATGCATTGTACCTAGGCCACTGTGAGGCTTGCTTTTTGCTAAAACTCCCTCACCCTTAATCAGGCAACAAACGCTTACTGCATATCTTTAAAGTAACTTCCTAAAATCTATGCTAAACCTTCCAAGGATGAGTGTAATCAGTTCAACTGCTTTTCCCTTTACATTTGCAAATATCCTTCCTTTTTGATGTCATTAGCAATATCCTGTTCTTGTTTTCTGTAAAAAAGTAACCACCTAAAGCAAACCTGTGCATAGTAAATGAGGACCATCCTCCATGTAATGTGCCCAGAAAGGCAATAAAAGCCTGTCAAGGCAAAGGTCAGGTGCTCTGCCCTTGAGAGAGTGGCTGTTCCATCCTTTTTTCTCCACAGGATTCAGGGGTCCCTGTGAATTTGTCTTGTCTCAGCCACAACGCCATGGACCCCGCAAGCTGGGGTCCGCATCAGCTATCACATTTTTTCCCAGCTTGGATACAACAACGTGACTCTGCAGTAAAACTTCAAGATGCAGCTCCAACCCTCCAGGTCTATTTTTGAATGCTTTCCTCAGTCTCTTCAATTAGTCTGACAGTGCTTATTCTGCCCAAAGGATCGATTTTGTTTTCTCTTATCTTGCCCCTAGATCCAAAGCAAAATGTTCCCTCTTAAGCTGGAGATCTCCATAATGACTGTTTTCTTCGTGCTGGTTATTCCAGAATCACTGTCTGTATTGTTGTTTTGTCTTTAATGCTGGAGATTTGGTAGCTATGCCCAATATAACCTGAAAGTATCTACTGACTGAATCACGCTCTGGATGTCCTGGACGTCCTTTCTCATCACTGTGGGTAGCAGTGCGTCAAGGTAGCCCACAGAGGTGGGCTTGAATTAAGATACCTACTGGTCTTTGCCAGAACTTCCAACTCAGACCTTGGCCCCAGAAAAAATTCTTAATCATGAGAGAGGCTACCCTATATCAAATCTGGTTTCAACTCCCAAAGCTGTAGCTCTTTGGATTCACTCACAGACCCGCTACCATTCCCACATGATAATAAGTTCCAAAAGGCTCTGAGTCAAACTGCTTATAGACCTGAACCAGTCTTACCTTGATACATTTTCTTATTCACTGGTTTAACTTAGACACGTAGTCACGTCCTCTGGGTGTGTTGTTTATCAGCATGTCTATGCGCTTTACTGACATCAGAAGTTGGTCAGCATCACCCTTGTTCATCCTACAAGCTTTAATAACTTTTAAACTAGAAAGGAAAAGTATCTTAATATTTATATGTTTTACATTGACTGGTGGTGGAGTGCAGGACACGTATAAATACGTGTTTTATAGACTAGTGGTAGAATGCGGGTAATGGATAAAAACATTTATTTTTATACTTTTTTATTGCTCTAAAGGGATGCTAACATGCAGATATACGAATTCCAAAGGACAAAATTTGGGTCTCTTTAACACAGACAATGGTGAATTATGAATGTATGTTTTAACGATTATCACACAAAAAAACACTACTAAAACTTCATTCTTTCTTTTTTTAAATACGATTAACACAACAAAAAACACTACTAAAACTTCATTCTTCTTTTTTTACAATGAAGTTTAAGAAAGAAAACTTCATTCTTTCTTTTTTTACACATTTTACATACTTTTTTCAAAATATTTTCAATAAATCGGAATTTTTACATATTTTATTACTTTTATTCCAATTTCCAGTGAGTTTTCCAGTATTTGTCTGTTTAAAATTTAAGAAAAATAATTCAGTATACATTTTATAGTACATCACAAAGTTTCATTGAAAAAAATATGTAAAACTAAAGTTATCGTAATTTTACTGAATGTTGCCATTTGCACAAAACCTTAGCAAAAATGGCCCGCTCCACCTGTTAGCTTGTGATAAAAGCTACCTGCATACCAGGGGTTAAGGAGCAGGTTTCTGCCCAGGGAGCCCCACTGTTTCTAAGTGATTTCCATGTAAACAGGCTGCCCAACTTTCTCTGGCGGCGTTTGAGCTCCGCCACAGCAAGAGAAATGCTGGATGCGCCACCTGACTGTCTCTGTCTGAGATGCCTGAACTCAGGGCAGACGCTTGTATAAAAATGTCCGGTTACAAGGTTGTATATACTTACAGATGTGCAGGGGAAACTAGACTAAAAGGGAAGAATAACACTTAGGGAATGCTCAGAGCCACAAAGGCTGTAGTAGATGCACAGCTCTGAGATGAATTGGTCGCAGGGATTCCACTGAGAAGGGCGCCTGCTGCTGTCTGGCTCAGTGACTCTGAGGTGCTTATCCCTCGGCGGGATGAATGGTATCAGGTGATTTTTATTTGATTCGGTAGACAGATGTCACAGTATCAATTCCATCTATGTTTTGCTTTTTCTATTCCCTTGTGAGACAACTGCCAGAGAGTCACCCATGGAGGATGAATCCCCTGAGAAAGTCATTGTGTACTTCAAAGGCTAATCAGGAAAGACCTCTGACGGCTAAGTGCGCCTCCCAGGGCTGAAAGGACAGACGTAGTCATGGGCCATAGGCAGCAAACCAACCTTATCCCAGGTCTTTTGGAGGCTAGAGACCTTCCAAAACAAAACTGATACAGGGAGAGTCAAGTCGCCAGGCACAAAGAACTGTTCAATGTGGACTCCAAGGAGAGGGAGCCTGGATTGAAATGAACGCTAAAACTGACGTTCAGATATGCCATGGGCCCATGCCAGGAGCGGGGGCAGCAACGGCAAGACTCTCCTGCAGTGCCACAGAGTGGTGGTCATCCAAAGAGAGACCATAGGATTTACTAGCTTAAAATTATTTGTATGACAAACAATATGAATTTGTAATGAAAGACAGCCCTGATGATGTTGCACATTCTCTTGTCTCCTGCAGGAAAGATTCTGGCAGGGAGAATGTAAATATTTTTTGTTTATTAAGTCACTGATCCTGTTTAAAGGATTTCTGAGGATTTCTTCCTGAGAACATTAAAAATAATAACAACAAAAACCTCCCTCCTCTTTCTTTGGGTCATTTGGGAAACACTTCTCATTTACATTTGTGCCAAAGAGAGGTTCTTTTTTATTTGATTAAGAAAACAATGTTCTTGCCAACTTTATTCTATATCCTTTTAACTAGTTGTTCCTGCCAGAATCCAGGTGAAACCTGGATAAGTTCCTCTTTACTTTTTCTCCCTGCAGAGAAGTTATATTTTATTTCACTGAAAATATTTACTGCCAAAGGCTCTTAGTACTCTTATGTGAAACATTCATTGGGAAACTTAAACACACACATACACGCTGAGTTTACACTTAGACTTTGTTTCAACTGGTCCACCCAGTTTTACTTGGACTTCCTTAAAGCCATCCAATAATTTATGTTAACTTCTTTTATGCGAAAGACATCCTGGTAACAAAATATATGAACTACTCCAGAGAAAGAAAACATAATGTGACTATGATTACAGAAAAATCTTATTTCTGGAATAAAGAATGTCATTAAAATGTACCACTTACCCTGGCTGGTGTAGCTCAGTGGACTGAGCGTGGGCTGGGAACCAAAGGGTCCCAGTTCAATTCCCAGTCAGGGCACATGCCTGGGTTGCGGGCCAGGTCCCCAGTGAGGACCATGTGAGAGGCAACCATACATTGCTGTTTCTCTCCCTCTCCTTCTCCCTCCCTTCCCCTCTCTGAAAATAAATAAATAAAATCTTTTTTAAAAAAAGTACCACTTATTTCTTTACTTACATTTTAATTGTGTTTGGCTAAAACCTTGTGTTTATAAACTAATATACTAGGAAGAAATAGAGATAAATAACCTAATCCTTATTTCTTACGATGTGTATTTTCAAGGCCTTTGGTGAATTGGTAGTCAGGTAGAAAAATCAATCAATCAATCAAAACCAAAACACTTCAGCCAGATTAAAATCAGAATTACTTGAAGGACCCTCATTCTTTTTTTTTTTTTTTTTTGAGTTTAAACTTTTCTACCTCATCTAACCATCCACGTCTATTGGTGGTGAAAAACAATAGAGCTGTGATTTAAAATAAAAAATGAATGTTTCATTTGAGAGTGAAGCATGGAAACCAGTCAGGCAACTTTATGTGATGGATACCCACAACTAAAAAAAACTAAACTTCCTATACTTTCATAAATTATAGCAGACGTACCTGTAATTACCCACATACATGATGACAAAAATCTGCCTTTAAGGTGTTGGATTACGTTTGAAGGGAGGCTGCCCCATTTGCTCTACTCGAGAAAGAAGGCGTGTTGACACGCAGGAGGAGAATAGCTAATGCAGTTTGGACAGCGCCCAGAAGGACTTTAAAGAAACCCGATAAACAGGACACGGCTGTTTTCTATAAGGAGATCCAACAAGCCCAACAAAACAACCCCTGTGACAGCCAGAATTACCCCTACACACACACACACACACACACACACACACACCATCCCTTACAACTAGATCTTCCAACACAATATTAGCTGGCAGGCTGTGCTCTAGCGCGAACCAGATCCAATGTTTATTTTCCTTTCTGGATCTGCCTACTGCTGTAAATCAAGTCCGACTCCCTCAGATAGGAGAAAGTTCTACAGGTTCCATAAGCTACGGAATGGCTGCTCTCAGAAAAACACAGTTTCAGCCCTGCTAAATTAGGCTTTTAAAATGATGGAAATGGTGTGCATTATTCCTGTAACCAGTCATCTAAAATAAATAGGCACGTGTGTGTGTGTGTATGTGTGTGTACATATATTTAGCTTTGCTATTTAAGCGATATATGAAAGCAGACAAGCTTAACGTATAAGTTAGAACACATCATGTCAAACAACTCAGAAAATCCTAACTGGTGTGATTTATTTTCCATGAATATGCACTTCCTATTCATTTTTCTAGGTGGAAGGTTCATTAGTGTCCCTCTCTCAAATTGTGAGATCCTAATATAAGACTCTTCCATCAATAAGAAGGTGTTTCTTTTCTTTGCTTTACACAATACACGGACTCCAGAAAGCAAAGTTTCTCTCTAACACATTTTCCTGCTTGAATACAAAGGTGATTTGAAAATTCTTATGTTTTCTATTGACTTCTAATGGGCCAACATCCTTCATAAGTGAATCCAGTGCTTGTCAAAACACAAGCACCTTATTTAGCCTAGCCAAAAATGCAATCATATCTTTTTAATAGGAATTACCATTGAACGAAGCTATTCTCTGCATCAACCCATTAAAAGCAGTCAGAAGACAAAGAACATATGTAAAGGTTCTTTTGTGAAGAAAATAGTCTTAATTGCCTAGATTACATTCTGTAATACAGTCGAATGCTTTCTGGAACTATATGTGCCAGTAAAAGAATGGTGTATTATTTACCTTATCACCTAGTACATAGAAGAATGTAGTATTGGAAAGTTTACTGAGTCAAAAGTGGAAAGACCTGATGGCTATTTCTCACCATACGAGTATGAGTTTCTTAGTGTTTGGTTTTCTCTTTTGCCAAATACTGTATAATTTTAGGGACTTAAGCAGTTGCTAAAAAATGTCCACCCAAAGAGGATTAAATGTGAGCTATCTAGGAAGGAAGGAAGGAAGGTAGGTAGGAAGGAAGGAAGGAAGGAAGGAAGGAGAAGGAAGGAAGGAAGGAAGGGAGGGATGGAGGAAGGAAGGAAGGAAGGGAGGGAGGGAGGAAGGAAGGAAGGAACGGAGGGAGGAAGGAAGGAAGGAAGGAAGGAAGGAAGGAAGGAAGGAAGGAAGGAAGGGAGGGAGGAAGGAAGGAGAAGGAAGGAACAATTCACTTGGGTCCTGCTCTGCATGGCCAAAGAAAGACCCTGCAAAGTGGTCCCCATGTGAATCTCTGACAACCCAACTACCCATCGTTATTTGATGACGCACATTTGTGTTTAACTTTTAAACAGTCCACTGAACATTGAAGTAGGCAACCTGGGATTGCTTTGCCACAGAAGCAATAGGTTAAAAAATATATAAGTATAATATAAAGAAAGATCTCAAAGTAAGAAATGAGCTATCATACAGGCAACTTAGATACACCGAGGTTTTGAGGTGACTTACAGAATTCATCTACAACTACAATCTTTATAGGCAGATCCTAGTATTATGATTGCTCCGAAATGTACATTCTGGGCCTATGCTGCATTAGCTAGCCCCCAACCGTCGCAGTTCCTACGTTCGAATGGATGTAACAGAACAGCACTGTATGAGATGGTAGCACAGCCTGTGTGAGAATGCCTGTACCGGAATCCTGAGGAAATGCCTTTAGATGGCCTCTAAAGTCAGCTAAAAATCACCACGTGTTTTTAATTACAATGTCACCCATACGCATATCTATTTATCTGTCATTGCCTCAGGTCTTGGTTTCTGCTGATTGAATCTGTCTTAGCAACTGTTTTATAAGATTATTTCTAGATATGAAATGACCATAGAGACTCTACTTTCTGGTTAACTTGTCTTAATGAATAACCACATTTTCTTCTTTTCCCATGAGAAAGGAACATGGCATATTAGAAAAAGTTAAGGCAGAATGCCCTCTTCCCACCTCTATCCCAAGCAAATCTCTGAATCTTCTCTTTGTACAGCCTTACATACCTTCGCTTTAATTTTTTTAAATGATGCCAATGTTGCTCACATTTCTTACAAAGATCTAAAAGTTACTGCAAACTCATTAAAATCAACAGCAACAAAAAGCAAACAAGCTTCCAAGAGGTGGAGGCTTGAGCTAATTTACATAATCACTGAAAATTAACACCAGGTGGTACTGAAGACGATGAACACAGCAGCCTCACCACCAAATCTGTAATCCCAGCACTGTGGACCCACCGTGTACATGCGCAGTCACTCAGCAGGGAAACGCCTGGTGAACTTTTAAAGAGATTCTTTTTCATAACACTTTCCTTAAAAGGAATTTTTTACAAAAAAAAAATATAAATCATAGTGGTCAGTATTTTAACAGTAACAGTTAAATACACTTTGGGAGAGCTATTTCAATGACTGCTTTAAGCATAACATGAGGACACATAGCCAAATTCTGGTATGCGGTTGGCATTAATAAAAATCCCATTGTTATTTGTGTCATAGTTAGGCAAGAGGCACTGAGTAGGTATGTACTGCCTATTTGCAAATCCTCTTAAGAGCGGTTGTTCCTGGGTTGGAGGACAAACAGTTGGCCGGTCCCTTGGCTCCACCTGGTTGTAGGGAACACTTGTATCTCTCGCCCTCAACTCTTCATGAAATTCTGAAGCCCGAGAGGCTGCTCCAGGATAAATAAGACTTCTGGTGAATAAATAATAGGTCCATCTTTTCTCATACATTCCTGACTATTTTGCTAAATAGATTGCAAAAGTTTCCCTCTACAAGGCCTACTTGGCAGCATGTTTTTCTAGGACATAAAACTGAAATACCAAGACAATTTTCATGATCACAATACAACCTGAAACCCCAGAAGTACGCTATGGTTTACAATGATCAAGCACCCAGTCTTCTCATTAGAGACGCTAAATCCTACACCTTTGACAATAAAACCTAAACTCCTAAACCTTCCTAAAAGGCCTCCAAGGTTTTTCCACCAACTTTGCCTCCTCCTCTTTAGAATAATGTGAGTTTCCCACCAGCAGCCCATTTGCCCTATTTTTGCTATCAGAACTCCAGTGGTATGTGCTTATCCCCAGAGGGTGAATTATGATCATTCTAACACAGTAACAGTAACGTTGTCACCCTTTGTCAGATGGCCTTTTCCCATGCCCCTATGCAACTAGAAATGACTGTATTTCCTAATGAAAGAAACAAATGTGACTGGAACCTCCTCTTCCCTCTTTTTCTTATATGGAGATAATGCCTGGTGTTGTGACAGCCATATTAAAAACCATGGGCTTTGCCCTGGCCAGGTGGCTAAATTGGTTTGAGCACTGTCCCCCACACTAAACAGGTTGCAGGTGCAATTTCTGGTCAGGGCATCTACCTAAGTTGTAGGCTTCAGCCCCCGTCAGCATGCATACTGGAGGCAACCGATCCATGTCTGTCTGTCTCTCTCTCTCTCTCTCCCCTTCCTTCCGTCCTTACCCACCCCATTCCTCTCTCTCTAAAATCAATAAAAATATATACTCAGGTGAAGGAAAAAATGGATTTTAAGCAGCTGAGGAAAAGCCAGCAGCACATGAAGGAAGACAGAATGGAAAGCTAGAAAGAGCCAACATCCTTCACAGAATTTTGAGTAATGCAAACAATGCCAGCAATCACCTATCTTCTTCTTACTACGTGAGAAAAAATAAACCCTTATGTATTGAAGACACTGTTAGTCACATGTTCTGTTACTTGCAGCCAAAAGCAGCCTATCCGATAACTTCTGCTTCACACCTGCAGTGCAATCCCATCGGACAATTATCATTGCCCCTAACATCACACCCTCCTACCTTCGTATCTTTACTCCACTTACCTTTGCATGTGAAAAGTGCTTAATAAATATTATAAAATGAACGATGTGAACTACTTGGTGAAATTTCAAGCTTAAATTAATGGATCCTGACTAGATTAACCAATCAAAAATTACACATTACACTAGATTACTTTAGACTATGATATCTAAGTCATGGTACTACAGTTAATTTAAATTTTGAGCTTTCATTTAATCTGCACCATTTTATCCATTTCAAATGACAACTTCTTGTGATACAGTACTATAGTTTTGCAAGATTTCCAATGGGAGTTAATTGAGTAAGGAATCTTTACATATTATATCTTACAACTGCATACACATCTACAGTTACCTCAAAATAAAAGTTTAATTTTTGCCCAACATCCTTCCCATCTCCTTATAAAAACTTCCACATTTCTTGGAGCCACCTGTCCCTATTTTCAGTCCATGTGGTTCAGATGGTCTAATCAAACCTTAGGCTTCATGAGTATGTAGGTAATTCAAACCTGATCAATCAGCATAGCCAATCTCTTTAACCCTAGTTCAGGAGTTAGTTCAAGTCCTGTTATTCATGCTGTACAGTGATACTCAAATGAATTGTGGAGGAAAAGAAGCTCTCCATGCTGAGAATGCTCAGCTTTGTAGGATGAAAAGCTTGAACCTACAGGCCCCATTACGTGGAGCCAACCAGAACCAGTGCAGAGCAAGCAGAGTCAAAAGGTGGAGAATTGAGTCTTGATAACAAAGTCTGTGCCCCTGAATTCCAGCCATGCCTGAAGCTAGGGTACCCCTTGGACTTCCCAGTTATGTGAACCAATGCATATCGTTTTTGCTTGAGATTTTTAAGTTTAATTTAAGAAGATCTTTAGTGAAGATTAGAATCACATCCAGTATACAAGTATAATATTTCAGTAAGCAGTGTAGTAAAGTTTGAAATAAACACTTTGCACCGTAACAAAAACATGATTCCATCAGTGAGATTTCTGTTTTGTATTTTATCTCTTAAGTTTAATGCCAGTTCTTCCCTTCAGGTCTTGGTGTCCCACTAATTTTTGTAAACAACCAAAGTGTTTCTGCTGCATGCTGTTGTTTATGTATTTTGCCCATTTTCCCACTGGGGTGTATAGTCTTATTAATTTGCAAGAGATGTTCATGTATTAAAGATAGTAGACTTCTGCTATATGAACAATGTTTTTCTAGCTGGCCATTGGTCTTTCAGTTTCACCTGAGATGTTTATTCCATGTAGAAGTATATTTTTAAACTCATTGATCTTATTTTTAATTATTTTTATTATTTCTGGCTTTTATGTTAATACTTTAAAAATACTTTCTCTAAATCTAATATTATTCTTAAAATCTGCCCATATTTTCTTGTTGCATTTATAGTTAATTTTTAACAAGTATAAATAATGTAAACAGCACTGTGGGAATAATATTTTTCTCAATAGTTACATGTTGGAGAAACATTTATTCACTAATGCATAGTTTTCTCACTGGACCAATATTTTAAATTTCTCAAATCCTAAATTTGTATACATATTTGGGTCTAAGAAGGACATTTTAATTTGTTTCTTAACCACCTGTCTCTTAGCAAGTACTATGCTGTTTTAGTCTCAGCAATTTTATGATACATTTTAATATCTGGTTAGGCAATGTTCCTTCCTGGTATTTTTGTTTTTCAGAATTCCACTCTCTATATTTGCACGTTCATTCTCCAAAGTGAAGTTTAGAATCATTTGGTCAAATTCCTCACCACTTTCCCTACAACAAATCTGATTTTTATTGATAATACACTAAGTGAGTAAATTTATACCAAATTGACCTTTTTTTAAAAAAAGCCAGTCTAACTTTTCTAAAGTACAGCTCTCCACTTATCCTCATGTGTTGTCATGTTCGCAAACCTTTTCGACCTACTGTCATGTAGGTGTAATTTTATTCATCCAGTTCCTGCAAACTTTTAAACTATTCTAGATATTAATGCTATTTACTTGTAAAGATAAATGGAATATTTACCCTTTATATTTTCTTTGTAACAAGGTGGTATATCAGAAAGCTACTGATTTTATTTCTTTATTTTGTAACAATTCACCATAATGAATATCCTGATTTCCTTAAAAATAAGAAAAGACTTTTATAAGTTTGTAAGATATGTCTTTTTTCAATATATTTTCCAAGAAGACCTATTGATTTCAAGTACTTTAGGAAACAAGTAGGTGGTTTGTGTAATTTAAAATAAAAAAGTGACTGCGGGTTTAAAATATACATACACGCACACCACACACATACATACATATAAATTCTGTGGACTGGGACATGCCTTCCTTGAGAATGTAAGCATTAGCAAAAGCAGGAGGTTCTGGCGCTTGGGGAAGCGCTCGCTGTTTTCAGAGCGCTTCCTCCGCACCCAGTTCTGTCTCTGCAGTAAGAACATGCGAATTCCTGTTCCTTAGAGGGGTTGCTCCAAGAAACCACTCTTTCTGGTGATTCTCAAAATTCAGATATTGAAATGTAAAAATCAGAAAAGGAAAAACATCTCCTCTGATGCTTCTGTTACAGTTTCTTTTGCCAAGTTCACAGCATACGATTACCAATGCACATAAACGCGGCTCTGTGATTTTGTGTTTAGATAATGATTGAAATCCACTGAAGTATCTTTTCCCAGTTGCTGGTCTGTCGCTGAACATCCAGTAGTTTTTTTTTTTTTTTTTTTAATTGAATGTATTGAGGTGACATTGGTTAATAAAATTATATAGGTTAAAGGTGTATATTTCTATAATACATGATCTGTATTTTGTATTGTGTGTTCACCACCCCAAGTCAAGTCTCCTTCCATCACCATTTGCCCCCCCTTTACCCTCTCCTACCTCCCCCACCCCTTGTCCTTCTGGTGATCCCTGTGCTGCTGTCTGTGCCTGTTAGGTTTTTATCCTTTGCTTAATCCCTTCATAGTTTTCACCCAGACTCCCAGCCCCCTTCCCCTCTGATAGTTGTCAGTCTGTTATCTCTATGTATGACTCTGTTCCTATTTTGTTTGTTAATTTTGCTCATTAGATTTTACATATAAATGAAATCATATGGTATTTGTCTTTCTCTTAATGGCTTATTTCACTTAGCATAATACTCTCCAGGTCCATCCATGCTGTCTCAAAAGATAAGATTTCTGTCTTTTTTGTGGCCGAGTAGTATTCCATTTAGAAAATGTACCACAGTTTTTTTTATCCACTCATCATTTAGGCTGCTTCCAAATCTTGGCTGTTGTAAACAGTGCTGCAGTAAACAGCACTGCATATATTCTTTCAAATTAGCGTTTGAAGTTTCTTTGGGTATATTCCCAGAATTGGAATCACGGGGTCATAGGCAGTTCCATTTTTAATTTTTTAAGGAAAATACATACGACTTTCCACTGTGGCTGCACCAGTCTGCATCCCCAGCAACAGTGCATGAGGATCCCCTCTTCTCCACAGACTTGCCAGCACTTGCTGTTTGCTGATTTATTGCTTATTGACCCCTGTATCTCCTAAGACACTTCCTACCGCAGTGCCCTTTAAACGGGTGCTTGTTACTTACCTGACTGAATAGTCATTAGTGTGTTTCTCCCTTAAAATAATTTCCATTTAAGTGAAACAATAGTTTTCTTATTGTCATTAACATTACTTTAAGTTTTCACTATTAGCAATAAAAGTTCATTGTTAATCAAATATAAGAAATTTGGGGAGTTTTAATTACAAAGAATCAATAGGTTTCTATTAGAGTGTTATCTTTTCTCAAAGAAACACCATAAGCTATAGCAGAGCTTTGCTGAAAGTTAAAGAAGTTTCATTTGTCTTTTTATTATGGCTCTTTTGATCAATGATCACTCAGTGACATTTGCGAACTCCCTTTACTTTCTTGCTGATTGCCTATACTGTGTCTTGCTGAGACATAGGTTAGTTTGTATCTGAATCCTGAAAGTGTAGACCAAGCTCCTTCCTGTGCACTTGAAATGAGACTAATAACAGCAATTGTTTACTGAGTGATTAGTATTTTGTGTCAGGTACTGAGCTAAGCATTCTACACATGTCATTTCATTTAATTATTGTGACAACCCACGAGGTTGATGGTATTATCCTCATTTTAATGATGAGAAACCTGAGGCTTAGAGCAGTGATTTTTCAACTGATAAGCCATAAGAAGTTTGAAAACATGAAATACTTGACTATTTATTCAGGGGCACTAATCTCTTTTCCCTTAGATTGTCAAATTAAAAACATTAATAGCCAACACAACAATAGCCACCTGGTATAAATGAATCAAATTATACCTATTGTTTGTGTCAAATCCAAAAAGATATGGTGTATTTTTTTGGTGTGCCACAGAATTTAGTAATTAGTTTACATGTGTCACGATGAAAAAGGTTGAAAATCGCTGGCTTAGAGGAATAAAGCCAGAGAGAAAATGAAGCCTGAACTCTCACCCATTTACACACACAGTGGAGAGGAGCTCCTATGAATGCAGAAGTGAATGATCTACCTTCTGAGTGAGCTCTACAGGAATGCCGGGGACACCAGGGGACGGCGATTATGACTGGTTACAGAAGCTAGGATAGTGAGAATAAGTAATCACTTGAAATATTTTCAAAAAACACTATCTCACTGAAACTCCAGGGCCATTCTATTAAATCACCATTGTTCCCATTTGCATGTGGGAATGACTCAAAGTCACGCAGGTAGAAAGTAGCAGAGAGACACAACTAGGTTTTATAAATCCAAGTCCAACCTTCCCATTATTTAACTCAGGGTCTCACCCACAGGGGCAGAGATGGCAAAACCTGCCCCCTCCGTGTCATACCCACACCATCTTAAATGTTCGCATCACCCCCAGGGCAGACACTGGGGCTGTCTCAAACACGCGTGGACAGAAGCCACTACACATGTCTATCTTTCTGTTAAAGAATGTCTCTTATTAATGTATGTCTTTTATTTTCTGTTTTCCTCCTTCTTGAATATCAACAAAATGCCAACCGAACAATTAAAATATTCAAATCTCTGTAAATAACTTTTAGTCCATTTGATGTTCTATAGAGTTTGACCTACATTTTATACATTTAATTAGCTGCTTGCAAAGCATGTACATACATAAAGTGTTTCAGCTTAAATATTCTGTACAATCCCAACATGCCACCCACCATGGAACATTGTTTAAAACGCTCCAGTTGCTTGCTGAACTCTTCCACATACTCTGCAAGGCCTTACTTGCCCTGGGCCCTGTCCTGCTAGGACAGAGGCAGCTCCATGCATTAAGACTAGGTACTTGGGACAGTTTGGGCTGGTAAATTATAAACGTATGAAGTTACTCAGTCTCACAATAAGTTGGTGTACTGTGTTTTCTGAGATTCTGCATGTGTCTTGTTTCTCATCCAGCAATTAAAGGACCAACTACATTAACTACTTTTTGTATGTTTGATGCTTTGGCATCTGGGGGCCTCATACACTTGGAGAGAGGGGCCCCTCCCAAGGAGAGCCAATTCTTAGAGGGAACAAAAGCTAAGTCAGGAGCACATCTCTCCGACACCAACAAACCAATCCCGAGTCTGCAGCCCAACCACCTCCTTATCTAGTGCTCACACACCTCACCAATATGTCCCCTGCCCTAAATCACCCCAGGGCCAGACACCAGGCAACAAGGAATCACCCCTATAGCCCGAAGCCATGGCTATTTCTCAGACTCACCATTCTTTTTTTTTATTCTTTTGTTTTTAATAATTACTCTATTGTTGTTCAATTACAGCTATTTGCACCCTCTCCCCTCCCCTCCTCCCTTCCCCTCCAGCCCCACCACCTTCCCAGCCTCCCTCCTCCCCCTTAGTTCTGTCCATGTATCCTCTACAGTGATTCCTGAAAACCCTTCTCCCCATTGTCCCCTCCCCCTGCCCCCTGGCTATTGTTAGACTGTTCTTAATTTCAATGTCTCTGGTTATGTTCTGCTTGCTTTCTGCTTTTGCTGATTATGAGATTCAGACTCACCATTCTTGAACTGTTTGCCCTGCCCTGCCCTACGTTTCCCTCAGAATCTCCAGTAAAGGCCTAGCCTTCCTTGTCCCCACTTCCTGTCTTCTGACACCTGCCCAAAACCTGGCACTTCCATGAGGGCCCTGGGTGGTATTTGTGCCCCCTCTCTGCGACCTGTGGGCAAATAAATGTGTTCCAAGCCTCCCTCCTTTGGTTGTACCCACTTTACCAGATCACATCCAATATGTACATTCTCAGAACAGAAGGACCATTTTAAACCTCACGGTAGAGATGATGAAAGTGAGGCAGAGTGTTGAAACAATTTGCTCAATATAATATGATGAGCCCAGATTCCAAGTGGGCACACAGGCTCCAGAGAGCAGTAAGTCAGGACTCTGTCTTCTTCTCAGGGCCCCCCCCCCCCATCGCCCCGCTGCTCTCGGAACGGAGCCTGCCTGCCTGGCTTTTCTCTGCATTCACTTGATGTGATTCAAGGCCACTGGTGCAGTTTGACAGTGTTCTCAAAACACAGCGGGCATAGTTTTAGTACTTGAATTTGCGGTCTGCTCTGCTATCACAAATCCTAGTTTTATTTAAAACTTACTCAGTTTTCTCACTTTTAGAATGTAGGAATAGAAATCTTTCTATTCCATTATCTTTTGGTGACAAACATGCACCCATAGTGGTGCCCAGCCTGGACACAAATCTGATCTCATTGTTTCTGGCGCATAGAGGGGAGGGAAGACAGAGTCACGGGGGACCGTCTATGAGGCAGATTCACAGAGACAGGCATCTGCGGGGTGAGGGTTGCTTTTTTTCCTAAGCTATACTGAAGTTAAGTCACCTTCACCCACCATCATGAAAGCTCCCAGGATGTCCACAACACCCAAACCAACTAATGTAGCATGATCTGATGTAAAACCAGATATTATAGTCCTGAGCCTTGGTAGAGAAGAAACTGGGCAAAAGTGATTCTCGGTGTATCAGGTCAGTTCCTCCCAGAGGACAGATCTCAGCAGGATCTCGGACCTCTAAGCAGAGCCCTGCGACCTCCGCAAGTAGACCTTCTGTTAGCTCGTTCTCCAAAGCATCCTCTGGAAGGAGACCAGAGCACACGTATGGAATTCCTGGACAAGAATTCGTGTTTGTCCTAGACCAAGACCAAGAGTGGGGGGAAACAGGGTTTCAGGCTAATTAATACATAACTATTTTTGCCTGCGTAGATGCAGGCTTATTGTTAATTGAAATATAAAGGAGGGGTATATTTCCAATAAATATCTGCCGCCATGAGCAGAAAGATAACAGCGCTGTGAGGGAAACTCTCAATGCCCTAGGCTCATGTGTCCCAGAAAGGGATCTAGAGCAACAGCTCCTCCAGCTGCCCCACATGCCCCCCAGGCCTTCCGAACACGGAGGAAAGGCACACACGACAGGGAGATTGGAACTGTGCACGTGTGACCCAGCCCTTCCACACGCTCCCTCAGACCTACAGAGGACAGAGGGTTTTCATTAGGCAACAGAGAACAGTTCAGGCCCAGGTGAAAAATATTCTGAGGTACCCCAAAAAGTGTAGACTAACACAAATCATAATGGGGCTTTGTATTCAGACCCTCACTCCTTTTCCACTACCAGTCCCAGTTATTTGTACTGGCTCCCCCCACCCCACGCCGCTGACTCCCCTCATTGCCACCGGCCTCCTCCAGACCCTAACCTTCCGTGGTGAGTGCACGTGGGTGGGGCCGGCATTTCTTCTCCGAGCACCTTCTCCCTCCGTGTCAGCGACCGGGTCAGCAGAGGTGAGGCAGTAATTCTGAGCATGTTTTCTTTACATAATATTTTATTTATTTATTTTTTTACTTTTTATTTTTTTAGAGATAGGGGAAGGGAGGGAGAAAGAGAGGGAGAGAAACAGCAATGTATGGTTGCCTCTCACATGGCCCTCATGGGGACCTGGCCCGCAACCCAGGCATGTGCCCTGACTGGGAATCGAACCGGGACCCTCTAGTTCCCAGCCCGCACTCAATCCACTGAACTACACCAGCCAGGGCTCTTTACATAATTTTAGCAGACCATCCCAAAGCATATGCTTAAGGGAAAAACAGTCAGAAACAACCAATTTTCTGCTACTCAGGAAACAGCTAAGAAACCCAGTCTTAATAGGTGAACATTTGGTCCTGATCTCTCTGGCTCTGCCTATTTCCCAATGGGTTCCATATCCAGAGGATTTACGAGATAGAAGTAATGACTCTCCACCTATTTAAACCTCAGCAAAGTCCTGTCAAAAGTAATCTAAAAAGCTATAAACTGTTCCATTTACCACCTACCTTGTAATAATACTGAAGGAACAAATAAAACAAAAAGTTTAGCAAATCCAAGTTTCCCTAGATCTCCCAAAGTCCAAAATTCACTTCCTGGTAATAGCAGGTACAGTGTAATTTCTTCATTCTGACTTTTACGTCATTGTCAAATGCAGAGAATCTCAGAAGCAAAAACACTTACAGGAACTACTGAGTAAGCATCTTGCCCAAGGTCACAAAGCTGGTTGTTGACAGAGCTGAAACTGGAACAGCCTACTCATTCCAAGCTGGGCTCCCTTCCCATTTTACTAGATTCTCTTCCAGAGCTCTTTGGCTGAGCTGATTCTAAGTGTGTCTTCATTTCTACCTTAACATACATCTTATAATGGCAAGTAGATAATGTGATACCCATAAAACATTAGACTTTGAGGCAAAATTAGAGAAAATGAATACCAGCCTTTCTTTTATTTCGCTGATGAGATAATTCAGTGAGGTGGCCCAGCTCAGCCGGACCGCACAGCTCCCAGAGTCAGCCCAGTTTTCTGGCCTGCACTGAAGTGTCCTTCTGACCGTGGTGTGCCACAACGTAAGTGCCGTTTCCTTCTGCTTGGCCAGGAGCAGAGAAAACTGTAGATATTTAACCTCCTAAGTAAAATGATATATAGTGTATTATTGGAATTGTCCCATAACTCTCTACAGAGATCATTTCATAGATTGATTTAAATTAGCTTTCCCCTAAAACTTGCTGTGGCCCTGGTTGGTGTAGCTCAGTGGATTGAGTGCGGGCTGGGAACCAGAGGGTCCCTGTTCAATTCCCAGTTGGGGCACATGCCTGGGTTGCAGGCCAGGTCCCCAGTGAGGGCCATGTGAGGAGCAACCATACATTGCTGTTTCCCTCTCTGTCTCCCTTCCTTCCCCTCTCTCTAAAAATAAATTAAAAAAAATTAAAAAAAAAAAAACTTGCTGTGGACCTTTTTGATAATAAGACCCCCCCTCGCCCCCCGGCACAGACAGGGTTTGGAACACCAGCCCCGTTCCTCAGGTGGAAGGCACCGCGGTGATGAATGCTGATGAAAACCATCAGTTGTGCAAAACCTTATTAAGTTGTTTCAGTAATGAGACAGGGATTGATCAATAAACCATGTCTCAACAATAAATAGCAACAGTAATAAAGGGAAATTTACTGCTTTTGTGCTCCACTGGACATTCGTCACATATCTTAGAGCATCGGAAATATTTAAGTTACTGTAGAAGTAAAAACGTCAAAAATGTTTAAAAGAGGTCAAATTACATTTTGGGCATTATCATTTTTTTAAAAAAATAAGTTCATTCCTAATGCAAATATATGACCTGAATAAGTGTCACATTTATCATACACGCATTTGTTGTCTCTCCTGAATAGTAATGTGACTACTGAGTCTCGGACACAGCTGTCACTACGGGAAGCAGTTACTCAAAGCCTGGGGTTTATTATTTTCACAGAAAATGCAGGGCTGACCTGCCTAAGAAGTGCCACAGTGAGTGCACATCGCAAGCTCAGGCGCCCAGTCTTCAGAAGCACAGACCAAAAGCACTGGCAGCCGGCGTTGAGGGGACCACAGAGAAACAGGAGTGAGATCCGAAGGGATGAGTCCCAGCGAGGACCATTCCGTGCTCTTTCTTCTCCTCTAAAGTGTGGGCCACCCTCTGTCTGGAAGGTCCTCGTGGGTGGGCATGGCATGTCATTCACCACTGTGCCCAGCACAACCTGGATAAAACTGTCACTTGCCAGCCGTAGTTCTGAAGCTTCCTATCTCTTGTCCTCTGACCCTGTCCTTTTTCTGAGCAGCTTCTTTGGTAACTCTCTCCTTTCCTACCTCTTCTACTCTCCAGTGTTTCCAAACGTTGCTGTCAGCATAAGCTCTTAAAGGGGAAGGGCTGTGCTTGTCTTGTTCTCTGTGGGGTCTGCAGTGTTCAACCCAAAGAAAGTCTGTAGCATCGTTGACAATTGGTTCTATGTCTATTTGAATACTTTCGAGAGGAAATATTTGAGATGGCCCTATTGCACCCATCCTATAACAATTCTACCTGTCAAATCCCTCTTCAAGAAACTTGGATGTACGTTTTGTGAGTGGGGTGGGGATGAAGGTAGAAGTCTGCTTCCTAGGAGCATATTTTCTCCATATCATTGTATTTGAACAAAATATTCCTCACCATTTTTCTTCTTTGGAACTATATGAGAATAACCAGGAGCCTTGTCCTCAATATTCAGTGAACTGAAGATCAGTAATATGTCCCTAACTCAATATGGTTCAGAGTAAGTGTGGCCAGTTCTTCTTTCTCATTGCCCCTCCCACTAACTGCTACCCATCAGCCTCCCCCTTTCCTTTACTATGTCCTTTCACTACTTGAGGACGGCTTTCTCACTCATAACACCAGGCAAGCTTACTGAACCACTCCAGTCCTCAGTCTTCTTAGCTATAAAATGGGGCTATCGCCACCTAATGTAGATTTGAGGATAAAAACCCAGTAACTAATACTTAACACTGCATAAATTATGCTTATCACATAAATTCAGGACACAAAAATATGCAAGCAAAGTGTTTTGATTCCTAGTGCAATTTTTTTAAATGCCTCCAACAGACCAGCCATTAGCTACCATTTTGGAGAGAACGTGACTTTTAGAGGAAAGGCTAATAAACCAAGAAAGAGTTTGATTCAATGTTACTCTATCTTAGGGAAAAACAAAATATCCATGGGTATTAAATAACTGATATACTAAATGAGAAAAAATAATTAGGAAAATCCCTTTCAGAAGATTCTTAGAAGAAACTGGCATAGTTAACTGAAGTCCTATTTTAATCTTCCCTGAAAAAGTGCAGGATCAGGTAAAATTAGTGGTGAGCACACCTTTAAATTCTGACCATGGGGCACACTTACCCACAAATCAAAAGGTAAAATTTGCCTATCAAATAAAAATTAGAGGGATATAAGCCTGATTGGAAAGCTGTACCAACAGTGTGGCTGATTCTTACCTGAGGGACAGGTAAGCATGTCCCACAGATTCAAGTCATGCAGGAATTAGAACTGTCCTAGAGAAATTACATGATTTTACCCATGTGTGTCTTGCATACGCATTTTCTAAACTATATCTGATTGCATACTCCCTTTTTCACACTTAAATTTTCACACAAGGATGAGAAAAATGGGGGGGGAGGAACAAGGATATATCTTATTTGTACACACAGAACCCTAGTTAAAAATATATGGCACCTTTCCAAATTAGAAGGGAAAGACAAGGCTTATGTTTTGTTCCAATCCTCAAGCCCTCAGTGTGTACTTTTTAAAGATGCGAAGGAGTGCATTGAAGGTGTAACAAAGTTATTTTGTATGTTTTACCAACATTGTCAATAACAAGTAAATCCAAAGTCAAAATAGCAATCTCTAAAACTAAAGCCACGTTTTATCCAGCAAAGATTTACATAGTAATCCTTTCTCTGCAGACAGGCCCACTATTGCTAAGGTGGCAAGTTATTGCTGTTGGTCAGAAACATTCTTGCCTTCAGTGTTCATTTTCTTGCTGGAGGAAAGGGAGGAGGATGCGCAAAGCTCCATTGGCAAAGCTCTTGCTTGGTCTTGTAGCTTTGGAAGGGGGAGCAAAATACTCATTGTCAAATTTACCAGGCATATGTTCACCAAAACGACCTTAGCAAAAAGATAATGCATTGTGAATGCTAAATTAAAAGTTATTCATTCTAACACTTCCCCCACCTCATTTACATTCTATACAGAAAAACTTTCTACTGCTCTTATGAATTGAAGTAAATGGAAGAACAGACATGAACTCAAAATAAGAACAAGCTTTCATAAATGAAACATGGTGTGTAAAAAAGCTGAGTAACATGTCAACTGCAAAGAGTATATAAATGTTAAGTATTGTACTAATTCAAGCTGCCCAAATATGGACCGTTCTGCCTGAAGAGTTCTTTCTGTATGTCCCATCACTGCATTAGCACAAATAGTTCCCCAAGTGCTAGAGGGGATCCCCACCCCAAAGGTTTTGAGGAAATTTCTAAAGGTCCTTCCAACACTGAAGAGGTGATCATACTGAGACCTAAATTATTATTTCAGATCAATCTACTGTTTTTTCAAACCATGGATGCATATGTGTAGCTTGTTTTGTTTGTCTTCTAAATTAATACCAGTCATTTTTAATAAGAACTTGAAAGCAGGTATTTTTGCTTCCTTAAACAACTGCAGCCATGGCTGGTGTGGCTCAGTGGACTGAGCGCTGGACTTTGAACCAAAGGGTCATTGGTTCGATTCCCAGTCAGGGCACATGCCTGGGTTATGGGCCAGGTCCCCAGTAGGGGGCACTTGAGAGGAAACCACACACTGATGTTTTTCTCCCTCTTCCTCCCTTCCCATCTGTAAAAATAAATAAAAATCTTTTTAAAAAACTGCAAAATTCTTTATTAATGGAAAAAGTCATAGTACTTTTTAAATTATGTAGTATAAAGAAAGTTATATAAGCTTTGTAATGAGGGAGGCCAGCACATATCCACTGTATTACATTAGGCAGGATGCTTAACCTCTCCAAGTCTCAGTTTCATTAGCGGCTAAAACAAGGATCACAATCCTGTCACTCTTCTGTGGGGACCTCATGGAGTAAAAGCCAAACTCCTATGGTTCAGTGTCTGCCCATGAATGGTATCTCCTGTTATTGCTGCTGTTCTTATAAATAGAGAACAAAATAAAGATCTTCTGGTGTGTACTTGTTTTTATATTGAGGAAGCACTAAAAACCTTGAAAAGAATAATTGAAATCTTGGATTTTTTCATAAGATTATTTTTCTTCAGAAGCATTATTCATTTAAAAATTTTCCTTGAAAATGGAGGACATGATACAGGAGGATCATGACTTTTTTCAGCTAGAATGGCAGACAATGAGTTTTGTTTTTGAAAGAAACCCTTCGAGCCATGTTCCTGGGGGAATGATGTGCGCCCTGAGTGTCCCCGCAGGAACAGCCTGCAGTAGAGTATGATCCTTCTTAGAGCTCTTACAACTTTTATGTTCCTGAAAATAAGGATTTGTCATAAAGGATCTCAATCAAGATTGAAAATTTAGGGAAAAATTAATGCAACACATTAACAATCTCATAGCATAATTCTAACCTATCGGAAGCACAAGCAGGAATGACCACCCAGAATATACTTTTGTTAAATGCTGAGCTTTCCCTGAGAAGGAAAACAAAGAGTTGCACACTTTCCCCGTAACACACATGCACACACACACACAAACACGTGCCCACCCCAATGGTGTATGATCGAGTGCTTCCCAACTCCCTGGGAAGAGCGCACGCACGCTAAGCGTGTCAGCACTGCCTGGAAGTGAATAGCTGGGCGTGTACCACTGTGAGCGCTCTGCCAGTGGAAGCACTCGGCAGAAAGTGGAGCTGCAGATGTTGAAATAACCTTTTCCCGAAGCAAAAGAATAAACTGACAGAGTTCTTCAGATCTCACCTTCCAATGTTCCATTGGTCATATGTAGATTTTCTCAATCCGTGAATGACTATTATTCAGTAACTTTGGTAAACAAGCAGACTACCTTCACTTTTAAAAACATCTTTTTACCCTCTTTGAATGCCAACTCTTCAAAACATTCACCATGTTTTACTCAGACCAGGAGCTGAAAAACCAGCCGTGTGGTTCCCCTCCATACGCAGAGTACTGTGGGCAGTTAAATTAAACCAAACCACCGGCCTCTCTTAAGTGAAACTTTCAATCAGCTGAAACACTTGCTGCCAGTGGGCCCATGGAAGGTGAAAGGAAATGTTGGGGAACACTCAAATAAACTTAAGAGACAGGCTTTCTTCACTTTCATTGACCTCGGAGAGAGCTACAGGTGTTCCAGTCCCACCCTTCACGGTGCTGACCAGGAAGCCGAGTTGCACCTGACTACCCAGCTTGTTACAGGCGAGCTTCAAGTAAACCTGACACCCACCCCTACTTCTGTTTTCACTCATGCACGCACACACCTCAATTTCACTTGAAATTCTTCTTCTTGTTTGATACAGAGTGAAACCACAAAAAAATTGCTGTGAAAAATTGGCTTCATAGTTGACTGATTCAATTCCAGGGGGAGAGAGAGGCAAGGATGCCTCAAAGGCACCTTGATTACCAGAATAACAGCCAGTCAGGCATGTGCGTGGGGGCCGTGAGAGTGCAGGAGATTCCCGAGTGAGAAAGCAAAGGAAAAACAGTTCTATGATGAGGCCATGATTTAACTGTGGGGAAAAACCTCTACTGATGGAGTGGGAGGAGGATGAATAGCATTAATTGCCACTTTGGACTTCTTCCCCGGAGTGCTTCAGACTGGTTTTTCAAGTGTACAGGAAGAGCCCAGACAAGCTACAACAGCCCAAGGTACATTTGCTCACATCCCATACCTGTGCCTGGCACCCTCTCGTCCCAGACGAGCTCCTGGCTCCTGGTCTCCGTTTAGAGAGCACAGACCAGGGCAGGGTGTTAGTGGAAGAGGAAGAAGTGATGGCTGCTTTGGAAGACAGAAGGATGGCAGGGCTAGAGCTCTGATGTGTCTCAGCCTGAACATGTCCACGTTTCAGAGGGAGCTGCCTGCCTGGATGGCCGTTGAGAGCAAACCGTGCTCACTTGAGACATCCATGTTAGTACTGATTCTGGCCTTCTTTGCCTCTTTACCATTGAAAAGTGCAGCCCGTTTCTGGAGCTGCTGCATTGTGTCCACTCTCACCATTCAGCAAAACCTTGCGTTCACACAGTACCGGGGTTCTCGGTCAAAACCCCTGGCTTCTGTTTCCTTCCTTTGTTTTGCTATCTTTCTCCAGCCACTTCGGCCTGGTCGACATTTTGGAGAATTTTGAAATTAAATTAGGACTGAAAGGATGAGTAGAATCTGCTCCACATTATTCCAGGAGGTGTAAATAACATAAATGACACTTTTTATGGATGTCAACTGTTCATACATCACCTTCACAATTCTTCCATACTTAATATTTTATTTATATTGACTTTTTAAAACTTTAATATTTACTTTTAGTCTCAGTCTAAGAAATAAAAATCTGTTGAATCATGAATTTGAAATACATGTGTATCTTTCTAGTTTACATTAAATCTAAATATATAAGTGAACACTTTTGATATTTACTCCTATAGCACCAAAAATTATCAGTGGAAAGTATAGACTTGGGAAACACTGAATAATCAAGCTAAAGAATGCTATGAAATATATCTGATGGACTCACCATAAAAAAAAGTAATTTTAAATAATGTTAGGTGGCGAGGCTTGGGGCAGGTATGCAGAACTTTGAGGTGGGAGGAGGGAAGCAGGGAATGATAAAAGGTGGGGAATGAAATTAAAGCAATGTTTTAAAAAAAATCATCTGCTAGACACAAACAGGAAACACTGGAGGTGAGAAGGCCTGGGTTTGATAAGGCCAGAAGTCTGTTAGAAATCATAGCTGTGCGTGAGAGTGAGAACCGGGACTGCACTGATGGAGTCAAGAAAGCGGTAAAGATGAAGAGCTCTATTAGGGTAGAAAAACAGGAAAGGACCTGCAGACAGAGGAGGAGAAAACTGAAGGAGACAACATTAAAGATGACTGCATGTTTTTAAACTTTATTTTCGTTGTTCACATTATTAGAGATGTCCTCATTCTCCTGCCCCTTGTGTGCCTCCACCCAGCCCTGCCCCCACTTCCTCCTGGCCATCACCACACGGTTGTCTGTGTCTGTGGGTTGTGCACGCGTGCTCTTTGGCTAAGCCCTTCCCCTCCTTTTATCCAGTCCCTTCTCCACCCTCACATCGCAGCTGTCAGTTTGTTCCATGTGTCCATGCCTTTGGTTCTACTGTGTTTGCCAGTTTATTTTGTTCATTAGATTCCGCATATATGTGAGATCATATGGTATTTGTCTTTCTTTGACTGGCTTAGTTCACTTAACGTAATAATCTCCATTTTCACAGGAGTGACTGCTAATGCAGTTGGCAGATGACATGCAAGGGGGATTCGACATCCAGATGAAATGCCCAGTAAGCATTTAGTGATATGGTTCAAGGGCTGGATGAGGGGACAAGACTACAGTGATATGAGAGTCAGCAGCAGAGATTTGACAGACAAATTTAACGAATGGATATTCATCCCAAGATACAAAGTAAGAAGAGCAAAGTACAGTTCCGTCCAGGAACCCAGGCTGAAGGAGTGGAGGAGAGGTCATTAATCACCAGAAAAACGTCTGCTCTGGGGCAGGTTTCCCACCCTTGGCAGGATGGACCTGCACAACGGTGTGGTGATTGCTGGGGAGAGGAGGGTGTGACCAAATGGTAATGGGAAAAATGCAAAAACGATGAAATAGAAAGTGAACAGACAAAAGAACTTTACCAAGATCTGACTCCACCCCCAGACCAATTAAATGTGCCTCTCTGGGACCATAACATAAATATTATTACCAAATTAAGATTCTGAAAAGTATGGAAAATTTGAGACATATAATAAACTTTAAACCAGGCCTCTTAATCTTGTACTTCAAGAAGCAACCCAGTTTTCTAGAGCATTGTCTCCATAGAGATAATAAATGAAATAAAGTACATGAATATATGATAGTAATTTTATGTACATAGATAGGATTTTGGGTTTTTTTTTCCTGAAATCTCCATTTTTTTCCATCCTTTTATTTTTTCATTTTATTCAGAATGGTAGCTGTTTCATTTGTGAGGGCTTTTCAGGATATTTATTCTGTACAATCATTTCTAATAAGAATGTTTTTATCTATGTGCACATTGGCAAGTTTTCTTTCAACTGTCAATGCTTCTAAAATAAGAGGGTCTAGTATGAGATTTCTCCTTTTATCCTGTGTATTTTTAAAAATGTTTTCTTTACATTTATTTGGATGCTGTCCATAACTAATGCTTTTAGAGATGCTCTTAGTGAATCTTAGTATGGGTGGGACAAAAGTAGATTTACATATGTTTGTATGGGAAATAACACATTAATTAATGATAATATCAGAATTAACTCTGTGTTTTGCATACTCATAACTGTAAAGCTACTTTTGTTCCATCCTGTTTTTATTCATTATTTGCAAAGCTTTAAAAATCAAACATAAACAATAAAAACATTTAAACAATTTCAGATTTTTAAATTTTTTTATTAGTTCATGTTAGATAGCAAAGAAACTTTAATAAATCAACAAACAACAAGTCTGGCGAGGATGTGGAGAAAGGGAAACCCTTGTGCACTGTTGGTGGGAATGCAGACTGGTGCAACCAGTGCAGAAAGCAGTGTGGAGATATCTCAAAAAATTAAAAGTGGACCTGCCTTATGACCCAGAGATCCCACTTCTGGGAATTTATCCAAAGATAACAGAAACACTAATTTGAAAGAACATAAGCACCCCTATCTTCATTGAAGAGTTATTTACAGTAGCCAAGATACAGAAGCAGCCCAAGTGTCCATCAGTAGATGAGTGGGTATAACAGCTTTGGTGCATTTACACAATGGAACACTACTTGACCGTAAAAAAAAAAAAAAGAAAATTTTACTCCTTGTGACAGCATGGATGGACCTGGAGAACATTATGCTAAGTGAAATAAGCCAGTCAGAGAAAGACAAGTACCCTATAATTTCACTCACTTGTGGAATCTATCAAACAAAGTGAACTACTGTATCAAGCAAAATAGAGACACTCATAGATAGGAAGCAGGATGAGAGCTGTTTGTGGGGCAGCTGGGAGATGGAGGGATTGAGCAAAAGAGAAAAAAAGAGAAAAAACTCATGGATATAGACAGCAGTGTGCTGATAGCAAGGGGGGTAAGTGGAGGTAGAAGAGGGTATGGGGGGATAAATGGTGATGGAAAAATTAAAATAAATTAAATTTCTTTAAAAAGATTAAAAATAAAAAGAAATAAACTTCTAAGAGAAGATGTCCATCCCAAACTCAGCTCTGCCCACCAAGGGGAATAATTGCCTTGGTTCCTCCAATTGTCTTTAGTAATGATACCTGATATTCATCTGAAATATTTTCTCTGATGTGAATTTGAGTAAGTAGAAGCAATTCATTCTAAATATTATATGTGCAGCTAAAGCTGCGATATTGGAAAATTAATGCCACCATTTACTCGTAGCCTTTTAGAACAACTTACTCTGATAGATAAAAGCATTTTTCCCTAAAACTCAGTAAATCACTTTTAAGATTCAACTTTTTTATATTTTAGCTAGACAACAATAATAATATCTTACATTTACATAAAGTTTACTCTGTGGTAAAATGAGGAAATTGAGTTTAAAAGTTAAATAACCTAAGATAACTTGTTCAAAAAAAGGAACAAATAACTCATTATTAAATTCTAAATGAAGTGGGAGACAATTCACTTAGAAATCATCACATAGAAAAGTGTAAATCCTAGAATATCAGAAATGTTTTTCTTGGAGGTCAAGATTTTTATATCATAAATTTGTTTTCTTCTTCATACCCTTTTCAAATATACCCTGTGTTCATAACCTCATAACCTCATAACCTCTCACCTACTAGTATCTATAGGACAAATGGTGTGCACCTTCCTCCACATAAAATCCCTTCAAATATCTGAGAACAGTGATGAGGCCCACTGGTTAAGCTCTCTTTTTTGCAGGCCAAACAGCCCCATTCATTGACCCGTTCTTCATAGAGTCCTGCTCCTTCTGGTTACTCTCCCCTGAACTGCAAAGGATTTCTACATCTTTCTTTTTTCTTTTTTTTAGCATTTTATTTATTTATTTTTAGAGAAAGGGGGAGGGAAGGAGAAAGAAAGGGAGAGAAACATCAATGTGTGGTTGCCTCTCACACACCCTCTACTGGGGAACTGGCCTGCAACCCAGGCATGTGCCCTGCCTGGGAATCAAACCAGCAATCCTTTGGTTCACAGGCCAGTACTCAATCCACTGAGCCACACCAGCCAGGGCTGTATCTTCTGAACTTTGCTCTGCAGAAGTAAGTGTAATATTTCAAGTTAGGTTTAATCAAAACTGAAAGGGAGAAAAATAGTGTCTGCTGCTACTTCTTTCTTTTATACTATCTCTACTAATGCTCTTTTCTTATTGGGGTTTTTCATATCTAAATCTCATTCTGAAGTCATTGTTGATGTTCTCTGGGAATAACCTCAAGTCTTTCTCACAGGAGCTGAGACAAAGCTACAGGGCCTACTCTGATGCTTATAAATTGCTTGTTCCTTTTTTACATGGGTTAACAAACATGAAACCCTTTTTTAACTTATTGTCAGTTGCCTAGACATGGCAAGAGGAAAACACATGGAACCGAGTGCTACACAAAATTCCCTGAAGAAAATGTAATACAGTTGTCCAACTCTTAAGCCTCAGTGTTCATCATATATAAATATATCAGACAGTCTCTATGATTGTTTTAACACTTTCTAATATTCTTCTGTCTCCATAGAGGATTTCTAAAGTCATCATAGGGTCCCCTCCCAAATTTTATGAAACCAAGCTATATTTTCTAGAAATGTGTTCTTTGATGGGTGGAGGGAGGGTTAACTAGTATTTTTATCTTTTTCATGGAGAGGCAGAATTCACACTGCATTTTACACGTAGACAGGAATTTGGCAGGATGAATAGAAAATGGACGTTTCTCCAAACAAGGGCCAAGCTTTTATGATCTCAAACAGCATGCAAACTGAATGAGTGGGTAGAACAAAGCCTGTGAGATTATGATGGAGCAGGGTTGCTTAATGGAGAGAGTGAGCATGACCCAAGTTATAAAAGAGACCAAAAGTCAAGATGAAGAAAGAAGGGCAAGTAGCAAATTGAGGTGAGAAAAAAAAATCGTTGTCAAAATGATAAAGCTACAAAGTCAAGAGTTCGGAAAGGATTGGTAGTAGGAAGAATAGAGTATGATTTATAAAAGAGGTGGAACAATTCACAGAAAATTGCTGGAGTAGAATAGGACAATCAAGGGTACAGTAAGCAAGAGCTCCCGTTTCCTAGGAGAATTTTTCTCATGTTTGATATTTGTTTAATGTGAAATTAAGAAGTGCTTTACTTTCAGGAATCCTGGCTAATAAGCCAATGAGGTCACCTATCCAGAAGAAAGCACAATTTCTCAACCTCGGCATCGTGTTAGAATCATCCGGACAACTTTTAAAAAATGTTTAATTTTTTCTATTGGTTTCTCTTACAGTTGATTTTTTTTTAACTTTGTAAGTGAAAATTTTAAAATGATCTAGCAATGTGTTTTGCTGTTTTGTTTTTTAGTTTAAAGCTTAACTCAACAGGGAGTTATTAACAGACGTGTGGAAAATTACTTCTCTAGTTTTATTGAACTTTTCTGGAGTGTTTGAATTTTAAGACATCTTCCTTCCCTTGCAACTTCTTTATAAGTTTCATTTTGAATTTTTATGATGTCATGGGGAAATGCTTCTTTAGTGTTTCTGAACTAAATCAACACTTTGATTCCCTATTCAAATGATGTCCCCATTGAGAAAGACACACTGATTTTAAGATCTACATGACTAAACAGTCTCAAGCTCAAGTTTCCTACTACTATCAATAGATTGTGGAAGAAAGAAAACTACTGATTAAAATACTGAAGTGAAAGCTCTGGTTTCTGGGAAAAGCATGACTTTCAGAGAAAAATAAGATGCTTTACATAAAAATATTCCTGCTAAAAATATAATTTTTCAGGAAAATTATACCTTTGTTGCCATGCAGTTGATGATGTAGAATTTATATTAAGTTTTTCTAAACCATTTAAATAAATTTAAATAAAGATTTTCTATTTGAGATTCTAAGATACAAACAAAGTTCCATTTAGAATATTCCCACGTTTAAAGGGGAAACAACCAGATATTTTCTTATATCAAAAATGTATTTTTTAATTTCTCCTTTTTCTACTTGTG
>PVJI01009991.1:0-59269 GCA_004026765.1 Micronycteris hirsuta
TGTCAATGAAATTTTTAAAGTGATGCTTTGATTTAGAAATTGTGCTTTTACTCAGAAACATGTGTTGTGTGTGATAAATTGCCATTATTTTATAACATATCACAAAATAATTTCATTAGATAAATTATTATCACAAAGGATGATTTTACCACCTCTGGAAACAATAGCTGGATTGATATAGTTAAGTATTGTCCTGCCACTTCTCTTATGTTACAGCTATACCTACATACATGCAAATTTAATTGTATAATAACCTGTTTAATATTTCAAAATGTTCTTCTGCTTCCATGGGCAACTCTTGAGATACAGTGCTACTTCATGAGTGTCTCAGGAGCCATAAATTGGAACATGAAGAGAAATGAAAAGAAATGGACTTTACAGTAGTTATTGGGAAATAATTCTTTCTTAATTCAAGAACTTATTGTGTCCATGCCTTCAAAGATAAAGGACTCAAATATTAATTCATTTTTCATTTCACTTACATAAGTGATTATCCTTCTTCCATCCTCTCTGTACACCAGCGATTTTCACCTTTCTCATCTCACGGCACAAATAAACTAATTACTAAAGTTTTGAAGCACACTAAATATATATACTTTTTTGCTGATCTGACAAAAAATGGTATAATTTCTATTCATTCACACTGGATGGCTATTGTTGTGTTGGCTGTTGTCATTTTTTTTATTTGACAATGTAAAGGGAAAAGAGGTTAGTGCTCCTGACTAAACAGTCAGGTATTGCATGTTTTAAAAATTCTTGCTGCACACTGGTTGAAAATCACTGTCATACACCAAAGAACATCAACTCCAGCAGCAAAATAACAACATTTGAAGGCATTCAGCTGTGGACTCCTTCTGTCTGAAGAGTAGGGGCAAGCCGTATAGAGAAGTACCTCCCTGAATTTTGAAACATTTTAACCATCAATGTATTTGTAAAATGCAGGGCTCGGAACATGTTCCTCTTGCCTGCCTTCATTCTAAGGTACTGAATCTGATGTTCTAAGCTACTGACTCCACTCCATTGATCTCTGCTATTGTATGTCTGTACAATTGCAAATGATGCTGAAGTAAGAATATTTTCAATGGCTCTACTCTCAGCTTGTTGAACTCACCCAAGTTGTTTCAATTGTGATATGCCCTTCCACTTACTCTTTAAGTGAGCTAGCTGCTGAGGTGGACCTGTTATATATTTTGATATAGCAGAAGAAAGATAGCAATTATATAGTTTAGTTGATCAAATATACTTTCAACCCAACTGTCATGTTTCACTGGTTTGAGCCTGCCACTGCCGGAGAGATTTTACTTTCTGATTGGGCTACCTTTTCAAATGCTGATAGAGTAAGCCCTGTGGGTGGGCTAGGGACAGTTCTTCTTCTCAACCTCGTCACCCAGTGTGAGCAAGTCTTCATCATAAAATGACTCTCATTTTCTCCAGTGTGATGCCAATTGCTGGCAATGTTGCTTCCTGAGAGATTTACCGTTTCAGAGGTGACACAGAAATTACTAGATATGGGTGGAACAGATGCAAGCAGCAGTGCTTTTTTGCAGATTAAAGCCATGTGTCTGTCTTCTCACAACTGTGAGGTAATAGTAATAAGAGGGTAAGGTGAAAAGAGTTAATAAAGCCCCTCAATTGATTTTAAAGAGATGCATGGAGTTTCTAAAGGTAACAGTATCATTAATGATGCCCAAGTCATTTCTCTTTGTCTTTTTAATGTATCTTTGTGTTTCATTCAAACACAAGCTAGCTTATTAGAAAAGTGCCCATTTTTGAAATAAAAATAAAGCCATTATATTAAGTTGTGTCAAGAAAGTGTAGAAAAGTATTCCAATAACCCTGATCTAGTGATGTATTTTGAGTCTAAGAATTCACCAAAGTGCTTTTATAATTGTCAGTCATTGTTTCTCTTTCCTTCTGGCACAAAGAGAGTTTGCTAGGTGTGTACTGAGGCATCAGACATGGATTGAGAGTATTTCTGAGGTTGAGTAAATGTGCAAATAGACAAACCAGCAAGATAAGCTCTTACATTAACTTAGGGTTTCCCGTTACTTAAACACAAATGTTTGGTTGTTAACTTCCTGCCATTAATCAGCTTGTAAATAACCACGTTATTTTTTTACTGAATTTATTGGGGTGATATTGGTTCACAAAACCATATAGATTTCAAGTGTACAACTCAGTTAAATATTGTCAGCACACTGCGTTGTGCATTTATTGCCCCAAGCAAAAGTCTCTTTCTATCCCTATTTCTAAACCCCTTTACCCACCTCCTCCTACCCACCCCCACCTTTTTCCTCTGACCATCACGGCATTGTCTGTGTCTATGGGTTACATGGTGGGGGACCCAAAAAACCCAGAATTTATTTATAAAAAATTGTGTATTTATTTTTACATGTTTAAACTTCAGTCACCTTCAAAGTACTCTCCATTTGATGTAATACACCTATCAAGACTTTTTTCTACTGCTCAAAACAATTTTTAAACTCATCAATTTTGATGCCTTTTAGTGCTTCTGCCATTTTTTGTTTCTCCTCTTCCATATTTGGCAACATGTTTCCCTTTGAGGACTTTTTTCATCAGGGAAACAAAAGAAAAAGTCGCTCGGGGTGAGATTGGGTGAATAGGGAGGGTGAGGCACAGGGGTCATGCTGTTTTTGATCAAAAACTGCTGAACACTCAGTGTGGTATGAGATCACTGAGTATGAACACAGCCTCTCACAATGCCAAAAAGCATGTGTGTGTGTGTGTGTGTGTGTGTGTATGTATATATATGTATATATATATGTATATATATATGCTTTTTTTTGCCTAATCTCTTCACCTTCTTTCATCCAGCCCTCAGTCCCCTTTCTCCTAAGACAGCTGTCAGTCTGTTCCACGCATCCATGCCTCTGTTTCTATTTTGTGTGTCAGCTTATTTTGTTCATTATATTCCACATATGAGTGAGATCATGTGGTCTTCATCTTTCTCTGAGAAGCTTATTTCACAATAATCCCCAGGTCCATCCATGCTGTTGCAAAAAGTAAGATTTTCTTCCTTTTTACAGCCATGTAATATTCCACTGTGTAAATGTACCACAGCTTTTTTTTTAAAGATTTTATTTATTTATTTTTAGAGAGAGGAGAAGGGAGGGAGACAGAGAGGGAGAGAAACAGCAATGTATGGTTGCCTCTCACATTGGCCCTCACAGGGGACCTGGCCCGCAACCCAGGCATGTGCCCTGACTGGGAATCGAACCGGGACCGTCTGGTTCCCAGCCCGCGCTCAATCCACTGAGCTACACCAGCCAGGCTACCACAGCTTTTTTATCTACTCATTTACCATTGGGCACCATGGTTGCTTCCATAACTTGGCAATTGTCAATAATGCTGCATTGAACATAGTGGTGCATATATTCTTTTGAATCAGTGCTTCAGGTTTCTTTGGATCTATCCCAGAAGTGGAACTTCTGGGTCAAAAGGCAGTTTCATATTGGATTTTTTGAGGAACCTCCAAACTGTTTTCCACAGTGGTTGTACCAATCAGCATTCCCACCAACAGCACACAAGCATTCCCATTTCTTTACACACTGAAAACACTTGTTTGTTGATCAATTGATAATATCGATATCGATTGATAATATCAATCAGTCAACAGTAGCCATTCTGACAAGTGTGAGTAGATATTTTATTGTGGTTTTAATTTGCATCTCTCTGATGATTACTGATGTTGAGCATTTTTTCACAGGTCTATTTTCCATCTATATGTCCTCTACAGAGTAATGTCAATTCAGGTTCTTTGCCCATTTTTTAATTATTATTATTCTTTTTATTCTATTATACTTGTCCTAATTTTTAGTTAGGTTGTTTGTCTTCCTGGTGAGTTGTGTAAGTTCTTTATATATTTTAGAAATTAACCCCTCATTAGATGTATCATTGGCATATATGTTCTATTCAGTGGGTTCCCTTTTTAATTTTGTGGATGATTTCCTTTGCTGTGCAAAAGCTTTTTAGTTTGACATAGTCCCG
Organism: Micronycteris hirsuta; assembly: GCA_004026765.1. Lineage (NCBI taxonomy): Eukaryota > Metazoa > Chordata > Mammalia > Chiroptera > Phyllostomidae > Micronycteris > Micronycteris hirsuta. The sequence continues at coordinate 4,009 of PVJI01009991.1, forward strand.
TTTGTTTATTTTTTCCTTTGTTTTTCCTGCCCAAAGAGATATATTGGAAAAATATTTTTACAAGAAATGTCAGAAATTTTACTGCCTATGTTCCTTCCAGGATTTTTACGGTTTTGCAACTTCCATTTAAGTCTTTAATCTATTTTGAGTTTATTCTTGCATATGATGTAAGTTTATGGTCTAGTTTCCCTTTTTGCATGTATCTGTGTAATTTTCCCAGCATCACTTACTGAAGAAATTGTCTTTACCCCATCGTATATTCTTGTCTTCAAATATTAACTGATCATAAAGGCATGAGTTTACTTCTGTGCTCTCTATTCTGTTCCATTGACATATATGCTTGTTTTTGTGTGAATATCATGCTGTTTTGATTACTATGACCTTCGTAGAGTTTGATATCAGGTAGCATGATTCTTCCCACTTTGTTCTTCTTTTTCAAGATTGCTTAGGCTATTTAAGGTCTTTTGTGGTTCCATATAAATTTTGGGGAATGTTTGTTCTAGTTCCGTGAAATATACCATTGGTATTTTAATAGGAACTGCATTGAATCTATAGATTGCTTTGGGTAGTATGGACATTTTAATGATGTTGATTATTCCTATCCATGAACACAGTATTTGCTTTCTCAATTTTTTTCTTCAGTATTTTATAATTTTCAAAATATAGGTCTTTTATACTTTAAATTAAATTTATTCCTTGGTACTTTATTTTTTGGTTGCAATAAAAAATTTTTTTTTCTTAATTTCTCTTTCTGATAGTTCATTATTGGTGTTTAAAAATACCGCTGATATATGAATATTAATTTTGTATCCTGCCACTTTGCTGAATTCATATATTAGCTCTAGTAGTTTATCAGAAAAGTCTTTAGTTTTCTATATACAATATCACGTCATCTGCGAAGAATGACAGTTTTACTTCCTTTTTTCTAATTTATATGCCTTATATTTCTTTTTCTTATCTGATTGCTGTGGCGAGGACTTCCAGTACTATGTTGAGTAAGAGTGGTGAAACTGGACATCCCTATCTTGTTCCTGCTCTTAAGGGAAACACTTTTAGTTTTTTCCTATTGAGTATGATATTGGCTGTGGATTTGTCATGTATGTCCTTTATTTTATTGAGGTATAATCCCTCTATTCCCACTTTACTGAGAGTTTTTGTCAAAAATTTGTGCTGGATTTTATCAAATGCTTTTTATGCATCCATTGATATGATCATGTGATTTTTATCCTTCATTTCATTTATGTGCTATATCATGTTTATTGATTTGCAAATATTGTACCAACTTTGCATGTCCAAAACAAATCCCACTTGATTATGGTGTATGATCATTTTAATGTATTGTTGGATCTGGTTTGTTAATATTTCTTTGAAGATGTTAGCATCAATGTTTATCACAGATATGGACCTATAATTTTCTTTCTTTGTAGTATCTTTGTCTGGTTTTGGTATTAGGATAATGCCGGCCATAGAAAGAACTTGGGAGTTTTCCCTCTTCTTATATTTTTTGGTATAATTTGAGAAGGATAGGTTTTAGTTCTTTGAATGTTTTGTAAAATTCCCCTGTGAAAGCCATCTTGTCTAAGCCTTCTGTTTGCTGGAACTTCTTTGATTACTGCTTTGATTTCATTGGTTGTAATTGGTCTATTCAAATTTCATGATTCTTCTTGATCAGTGTCTCAAAATTGTATGTTTCTAGGAATTTATCCATTTCATTGAGGTTGTCCAATTTGTTGGCAGATAGTAAGTTGTTCATAGTATATTCTCACAATCCTTTTCATTTCTGTAGTGTCAATTTTTACTTCTTTTCTTTCATTTCTGATTTTATTTATGCGGGTCCCCTCTCTTTTTTCTTGATGAGTCTGGTTAAAGGTTCATCAATTTTGTTCATCTTTTCAAAGAGCAAGCTCTCAGTTTCATTAATCTTTTGTGGGTTTTTTTTTTTTTAGTCTCTATGTCATTTATTTTCACTCTAATCTTCAGTATTTACTTCCTCCTACTTATTCCAGGCTGTATTTGTTATTCTTTTCCTGGTTCTTTTAGGTGTAGGGTTAGATCATTTACTTGAGATTTTTTATCTTCTAGAGGTAGGGCTGTAATACTATCAATTTTCCTCTCAGGACTGCTTTTGCTGAATCCCGTAGATCTGAAATTGTTGTGTGTTCATTTTCACTTGTCTTCAGGTAACTTTTGATTACTTCCTTGATCTCATTGTTAACCCATTCATTGTTTAATAACATGAATAAGTGCTTTATTACATGAGTAGAAAGTTTTCATCCGGAGCCCACTAGTCATGTGCACTATCTAGCCCCCTTAATTTTTTCATGACATTGAAAATGAAAGTGTTTAAATAGGAAGCACAGACAAGCCTATACTTCACTTGATTATTTCCATTTTTAATATATATGTGTAGGTATTTTTAATATATAAGTATATTATTCTTTTCTGTGGCATGACCATTCATAATCATTCTTAACAGACTTACCATCAGTTTGAACTAGTAAGATATTTGAGATTTCTTGGAAAATATTTTGTTTTAGATATGTAAATAAAAATTATTCAGAGGCCAAAATGATGATATGAAGTATTGATGACTTTATTAAAACTGGTAAAATTTTGGAAAAATAGAACTAAATAATTACTATTTTGTACATTAAAATATTATAATACATTTAGGTTTGAAGACTATTCATCCTATTCATCCACTCCCTGTTGACCATTACAGCAAATTCTCCTAATTAACAGTTCTAGATTGGTATGAGAAGATTTTATTCAAAATTTAAATTAATGGTTTTCCTAAAATGAACTAGATAGTGAACTGTATGTTCTACCATTTTCTGCTTTGTATCCAGAAAAGACTTGTGATTCGTAATGGCTCAGGTTTCAACTGAGTATATAGGTACCAACAGAAAAATAAAATCGTGCTTTGCCTCTGGAAAAATCATAGAAATTCTTTAGGTTTTATTTTTTCTCTCTGTAGGAGTTAGGTAAAGACTTTTGTACAAACCTTTAATATTATTCTTAATTTTGGAAAAAAAATAGGTTTTGATGATATTGATTTGCTCTACATAATCATGCTCTTATCTCAGCTGGGTTTGCTGGTCAAAATAAGTAGCATATCAAATACATGTACATACTCATTCACTGAAGTTGAGTACCTTCTGCAAAATTATTGGCTGCTTAGCAACACAGACATTTGAGTTTCTTTATGGCTTATATTTTCTCATTTATCAAGTGAAAAATACAGGAATTATAGCAATGAATTTATTACTATATTATATAATCTGAACCTTCATTTATATTTATGAATGTTATTTTCTTAAATTTTAATGATTCAATAGTTTGATTTTTTAAAAAAACAAATATTTATTTTTTGCAATTCTGTGGGTCAGAAATTCAGGAGCACCTTAGCTGAGTGGCTCGGGCTCTCAGTTGATTACTGACATCATGCCAGGCAGGGTTACATCTTCCAAAGGCTTTGCTGGGGCTGGAGGATCCACATGCAGGATGGCTCAACTCATACAGTTGCTGACAAGAAGCCTCATTTCCTCATTGGCTTTTGGCAGGAAGCTTTAGTTCCTCACTATATAGGCTCTCCCTCAGGCTGCTTGAGTGTCCATATAACGTGGAAGCTGGCTTCCTCTAGAAACCAGTGCTTTAGAGAGAGTGAGCCTAAGGAAACCACAGTGCATCTATGCCCTAGTCTTGTGAGTCACACATCACTTCCACCCCTTTCCATTCATTTGAAGCAAGTCACTATGTCCAGCTCATGCTCAGGGGAAGGGTGATAGTCTGTCTTCTAAACTGAGATTGTCAAAGATTGTGTGGACATATTTTTAAACTGTTGCATCAGCCTTAATTCTTTCTTTCACTTACAAACCAGAACCAATCCATTATGGAGTCCAGTTGACTGCATCTTCATAATAAATCCATAATCCAACCCTCTGCTACTAATTCAAATGCTACTCATATCTAAGTAACTACAATTTCTTGTTTTGCCAACCACCCAACCTTCCAGCTATTTTCAAAGCAGTGCTATTGATCCTGTTAAAACTCAAGTCAGATCACAACCCATCTTCCTCAGAGTAGAAGTCCCAAGTATTTACAGTGGTTGGTAAGTCCCATGGCTCCTAGCTCCCTCTTTGAACATATCCCACTTTTTCCCCCTCTGGTTCTCTGATCTCAGCTGTGTTGCGTTGCCACAATTAAGTAGTACATCAAATAGGTACACATAGCCATGAAGTAAAATTGATTATCTTATTCTACAAAATTATTGGCTGCTCAGGAACATTAAAACCATTTATCTTCTATAAAGGAATTCATGTGAGTAGGGAGAAGAGAGAAAAGAGACTCTTGAGATTTAGGATGGGAAGTGGGAAATCCTTAATGTTAGAACTTGAATAGGGAAAAGTTATTTCATTAAAAAATGTGGTAACAGAGAACAATGTGGTCATGTCCTGAAGAGAAAAGGGGCAGGAGGCAAGTGTAAACAATAAAAATAAGATTTAAAAATATAGTGCACACAGTTTTGAGTGAATAAATGAAGAATTCAATTAGTTTAGTTGGAGGTGTGTGTATGTAAGAGGGAGCGAAAAAGAGAGAGAGAGAGGCAAAAAAAGGAAGCAATATATAAATAGTTTATTTAGAGGTAGGCTTGCTGATTCCTTTTAATTGAAATGAAACAGGAAGGGAAACCACTCAACAAGTTTTTCTGTCCTTTTATTCTATATTTTCACATTACACTCATTGCTTCCACCTCTTCATCACAGGCAGTTCAAATCTCTAAGCTCATATAGTTCACTTGGTCTTGGGGAGCATGCAGATGGCTTTGCCTAGCTATAGCCATGGTTTATAGGTCCATGGGGGCAATTGCTCTGAACCTTTTGTCACCCATGCAACAGCTGTCCTTGATGTTAGCCTATCATATCTGTCTTACTTACATTATTCGAGACAGTTGACATTACCTCATTCAGGACACTGAGAAGCAAGCATGTATTTATTTTCTAATAGAAACATGAGGAGGCTTGCAGGAATTCTGCAGACATAATTGATGCTTCACCCATTGCATGTATAAATCTGTCTTCTGAGGAGGCTGCACAGAGCCCTGCAGTGTGTTGCCTGGGAATAATAGTCACATTTTTTTCCTCATAAGTAAAAAAAAAAAAAATGTCATGGGTTTTGTCAAAAAGTTTCAATGCAAAATAAAGAAGATCTTTTTTCCCAGGGTATCCTGTTTCAAAATGACAGTTGTGAAATGAGTGGTTCTGGTTCTGAAAATAAAATGACAGAAAAAGGGAAAGGAATCACACCACAGTGAGATTGGGAAAATTAGGAGATGGGAAGATGAGTTGGGCTGTGAAGGAAGGCATAGAATCTATAAAAATGGAAAGAAAGAGAAGACAACTTAGAGGAGGTGTTTAGTCTTCAGGGCTATCACTGGACATTTGGCTGCATTTATCCTCCCTATTGTGAATACTCAGAACAGACATCATTCTAAGGCATTGTGCCAAGTAACAGCCTTTTTGCTTTGGAAGCACAGGGGATGAGGCCATGTGTCCTGGCTTCATAGGGATATGGAATTGTGAGGATTGTGTTTTGGGTGGGAGCTCACAGGGTGGCAGAAGTGAGCATCATTGGTAGGGAGAGCCCTCTGGTGGCAAGGCTGGCATGGGTCCCTGGGAATGAGGCCAGCAGCCAGTGTTGTCCAGGAAACAGATCTGCAAGCCTTTCTGGCAATGTGCCTTCAGCTGAAAGCTGATGCCATCTGGGAGGTTGTTCCCTGTCCTCTTTTCCTGGGATCACACAGCCTTTGAATTTGTTCCTTCAGTGAACATATATGATAGGGAACTTCCTTACATATGACTAGTAGTATTAAACGAAACATTTTAACTTCCATGGCAACAAAAAGTCTCCTTAAAAGAAAGGATTTATTAGGCCATTGCTAGAAGAAGGAGGAAGAGGAGGAGACCAGATCAGAGGCATGGAGTCTGAACCACCAGCAGCATGGCTTGGTAGGAAAGACAACATGTCCATTGTCACAGAGTTTGCAATCATTTTTATACTTCAAGTAGGGAGATGGAGGAAGAAAGATGGAAGCCAAGCTGCCTGATAGAATTTACTTTAGCTATAGGCAAAGGGGTGGGGGAAGGTGAATTAGGGCCAGCTCTGGGATAAGCACAGAATTCGAATAATGTCCACTGGGTGGATTGGCTGTGGGCAGCAGTCTGGAAAGACCACATGTCAACAAGAGGCAGAGGCTCCTGGAGTGGAGGGTGCCTGGGTATACAATCTGCAGAAACAGCCACCTGGAAATGAATCTGAAGTTCCAACAGTCAGAGAAGGAATATGAATAGTCTCTTGTTTTTTGGCCCACAGCCACTAACAGACTAATAGTTCTGTCTCCTTCTCTCACTCTCCATCTGCTATAATTCAATTCAGAACATCTCAGAATTTTCTCCTCGTCAATATACACCATCCTTCAAATACGATAGCCTTTCTTCAAAATAAGAGAACTTAAAAGTATTTATAGTCTAATGTTAAAGGGTCTAAGTCCCCCCAAAATATACATGAAATGACGCAACATAGATTTTTGCTTAGGACCAAATTAATGCCCTCCAAAAATGCCATCCTTAAACTATGTTTTAGTTAAGAAAGTTGTTTAGTCTAGGAGGTTATTTACTTCTGTCGATGTAAGAAATGCCCAAACCTTAAGAATTTTTATGAGTTTATTTGAGCCAAACTGACAATTGCCAGGAAGCAAAATCTCAATGGGCTGAGAAAATCTCTGAAAAATTTGCAGTTTTGCACTTAAATTATACATCACAATCAAACGAGGAGGTGTAAGGGGGTTACACAAAATCCATTGGTAGCAGATTAAGGAGGCAGGAGAAAGCAAAGGGGAGGAAGGGAAATCTCTGGGACTGGATAAAAAGTAAAATGAATGGACACATACCGTATTTTTCAGACTATAAGACATACTTTTCCCCCCAAAATTTGGGAAGAAAATAAGGATGCATTTTATAGTCCAAGTGTAGCTTAATTATAGTCTCAATGTTATTTATGTTGTTAGATATTTTACCACATTTTTTGCTTCAAAATTTTTTTTCTTATTTTCCTCCTCAAAAACTTAGGTGCATCTTATGGTCTGAAAAATACGGTACTTCTTTTACATTTGTAGGTATAAGAGAGTTAACAATTAACATGACAACAATAGCAATGAGGAGATTTGTGGTCTCTGGTCTGGTATAGTGGTTGTGCTTTGAGGAGTCCAGAAAAAGTGAAATTACTTTCACATTGCAAAGCATGTTATCAGGAATGTTATCTTAGATACAGAAAAACAACGGACAGGTTCTGGTAAGGTGAAGATTGACCTTTGTTAGGGAAAAATTTCACCCTAGGACATTACCACCTTCCATGGACTGCTTTTAGTAAGAAAGTTTTAATTTGAGACCATCCTATGTGGTTACTTTTGTCTCTGAGTTTGTAAGGCCACCATGCAGAACTCTCCTGAGTTCATCAGGTTTAATATGTGGCCTCCTTTTTCTCCACACTTCCAAAAATATGGCATAGATTTGTGATTCTTCTTGACTTACATTGTTTTTCATTTTTAGATTCTCTATTTTTCTCCTCATGCTTTACAAATTATTTTTAAGGTAAATTAGTTCTAGTTCTTCCTGTATCTGTAATATATGGAAACTGTAATATATGGAATCTGTAATATATGTAATAATAAAATCTGGTTGGTTAAAGGATGCCCATTCTTGAATTTTTGTAGACCACTGAAGTACAGAAGAGAAAAAAATATATTTTGACAAGGTATTTCAAATATTTCCTAGACAACAAAACTGCAGTAACCTAGAAAGCATTTTTAAATTAAAAAAATATAAGAACAAATCACCAAACATTTTTAACCAATTTATATTAAAAAAAATAATAGTATACCAAATGATTATGTACCATTGGTGTTTAGCTAGATACTAATAAAGGAAAGAAATTGAAGGGTACTAGAAATTGAGCTTAATATATTGGGAAACAGAAGCCTGCTTGCTAGCCAGGAAGCTACAGCTTCACACCCCAGGGGATTATAGCATTGATCCACCAAGGGAATTAATACGCCTACCTTGCCCGTTCTGGTATCAGATTATTACGGGATTCAAGGAGAGGTGCTGGACCATAGAGGTCTGTCAATCTAGCAGGGGGATGGACCCTATCCATAGCCCGAAGAAACTTTGGAAGTTGATTTGTCACTTTGAGAAAGCACTTGGTTCTATCCCAAACCCAAGTTCCTGGTTATAACCCCAGGGGAACAAAAAAGCTCTCTCTCTTGCCCTTTCTCTCTCTCTCTCTCCCGCTTGTGGCAAGCACTCGTGCATGGTACACACAACTGTTCTCCCCATGACCATAGCAGCCACATGGTCCATGGCCTCCACATGGGAGACCAAATACTGGAGCTCAGCAGTGGACTACAGCTGGAAACACATGCTAAGCTAGTCAGATGGTGGACTGGACTTTTCTTTAATATGGAGCATAAACTCTGGACACTGACTTTACTTTGGCCTTGCTAAGGACAAGGTTGGACTTTTTCCATGGTGAGACAGATGGAGATGGGACATTGGAAAGGAAGGAGGGGAACCTCCTTAATTGTACATCGTCAATATCACATGTCTGGGTCAGTGGAATGCTTTCCTGTGATCCTGTTTAAGAACCTAATTTCCACTGACAACAATCAGATTCTGGTCACTGGAGATTTCAAAAGGGCAACCTTGCAGTTGGGCTAAGTTTCCAGGCCATATTTAGAAAATCAATTTAGATCTACGTACATTTGCATATGAGAGACTTCAGGTGCATCTCATAAACCTAAAGTGCTGGTGAAAATAGGCCTTAGGAATCTCCAAATACTAGTCCTTGATATGCAAGGCACTTCAAATTTTCCTAAGAGGCTTTAGCATTCCTGTCAGGGAACCCAGAGCTAAAGAAAACCTTTTACCTGATGAGAGAGGGGTGATGGTGGAAATGGATGTTGGAATGTGCTCTGTCCTCACCAGGTGCTGATGTACTGACAGAGCTAGATACAGCTGGCTCCCCAGAAGGCTTTCTTTGCAAGCAGGTTGCTTGCCGTCTGGGGGAGGGGCACAGCCAATCAGCCCTCTTCTCCCACCCCTGTTCTTCCAAGGGCCTTACACAGAATGCCACTCCTGAGGGGCTTTGCCTGTGGGATTTCGAAGCCCTGTTGAAGAGAAGTGTGTTGTTGCTAAAATCCTGCCAACGAAATTGTTGAAAGAGGCTTCCACTGAGCAATCATCCAAGCTAGCAAGAAAAAAAGTAACTGCCTTACTATTAGAACCTGACTGAATTTTCTTCACACAAGATGTCCTTCACAACTCTCATCTCAGAAGATTATGGCAAATTCTATCAATTGTGGAGCAGTGCCTCCCCGCGGGGGGGGGGGGGGGGGGCGTTCAGTACTCAGTCCCATACCGAGACTGCCACTCAGCTTTGAAGAACTCAACAAAGAGCCTGCTGCTTGTGAAGACTGCTATGCCTAGTACCTTAATTTTAGGTTTTGCTGTTTTGCCGTAATTAAAAAATAATAGCTAAAGGTGTTGCTAAGAAAATTAAGGGGAATAAAATTTATTTAGTAACCTTAAAAATCTTATGCTTAAAAAACTTCAAAATAGTAGCTTCTACAGTGGATCCTGAGCTACTTTTTTGAATGACATGAGATATTATTTTTCAAGTATAAGAATAATTTTAGTCTCACACTCCTAGTGTACCAAATAGTAATAAACTTATACTGCTATTTATTTATTGTATTTAATAATGTGATTTTTATTTGGAAAATTGTAGACCAACAAGCAGTTGGAAGAAATTATATAGGATAGATTGCTGTACCTGTTACCCAGTTTTCCTCAAGGGTAACATCTTGAAAAATTTGAGCACACTATCCCAGCCAAGGTGTTAACCTTGACATAGGGACCCTCAGGTTGCCCTTACACAGCCACACAACTTCTGTCCAGTCTCACCCCAAATTTAAGCCCTAGCAACCACTAATCTCTTCTCTTTTTTATGAATGTTATATAAATGGAATCATACAGTATGTAACCTTTTGGCATTGGCTTTTTTTCAGTGAGTACAGTTATCTGGAGATTCATCCGAATTGTTCCTGGTATCAACAGTTTGTACTTTTTTATTGCTGAGTAGTCTTACAGGGCGTGGGTGTACCCAACAGTTTGTCTACCATTCACCTGTTTAAAGGCATCCAGGTGGTGTCCAATTTTTTAAAGTTATGTAAAGCCGTTATAAACATTTATATACATTTGTGTAAACATAAGTTTTTTTCTCCCTGAAATAAATCTCCGAGAGTGCAATTTCTGGATCACATGGAAGTTGTATGTTTAACTTTATAAGCAACTGTCAAATTAGTCCTGGCCAGCGTGGCTCAGTTGGTTAGGCATTGGTTCCGCAAAGCGAAAGGTCACCAGTTTGATTCTCAGTCAGGGTATGGCCTGAGCTGCAGGTTCAGTCCCCAGTTGGAGCATTTGTGAGAGGCAACCATTGATGTTTCCCACACATCAATGCTTCTCTCCCTCTCTTTCTCCCACCTTTCCCTTATCTCTAAAAATAAATTAATAAAATCTTAAAAAAAAAAGAAACTGGCAAGTTATTTTCCAGAGTGGCCATGGTATTTTACATTCCCACCTATAGTATTTGATCCAGTTTCTTTGCATCCTCACCAGCATGCGGTGGTGTTGCTTTTTTATTTTTTATTTTTATTTTAACCATTCAGATAGGTGTTTAGTGATATCTCATTGTGGTTTTAATTTGCATTTCCCTAATGGCTAATGATGTTGAAAATCTTTTTATGTGCTTATTTGTCATCTGTATATCCTCATTGGTAAAAAGTCTCCTCATATTTCTGCCAATTTCCAGTTGAATTGTTTTCTTTTAATATTGCTAAGCTTGCAAAGTTTGTTATATATCCTAGATACTAGTTCTTTGTTAGGTAGGTGGTTTGTAAATATTTTCTTTTAGACCATAGCTTGATTTTCATCCTCTTAACAAGGTCTTTTTCAGAGTAAAAGTTTTTAATTTTCACATAAGCTATTGATCTTCCTTTATAAATCACGCTTTCAGTGTAAAATATAAGAACCTTTTACCTGGCCCTAGACCCTGAAGATTTCTGTGTTTTTCTAAATATTTTCTATGTTTATTCTAAAAAAAAATTATCATTTTATGTTTTACATTTAGGACCAGAATTCATTTTGTGTTAATCTACATATAAAATTTGATGTTTAGATTGAGTTTTGGTTTTGGTTTTGCCTTTACCCCCAGATATCCAGTTGTTCCAGCGCCATTCGTTGAAAAGTTTATCTTTCCTCCATTGAATTGCTTTTGTATAATAGTAAAAATTTAACAGTTTTGGCATATTTGTGTGGATCTATGTCTAAGTTCCATATTGTTCCATTACCCTGTGTGTCTATTCCTCGTCACACAGTTCTTGGTTACTATAGCTGTATAATTAGTCTTGAAATTGGGTAGACTGATTTCTCTCACTTTGTTCTTCTAATGAAAAATTTTTGGTAGATTGGATTTATTCCTTTTTAGAGAGAGAGGAAGGGAAGAAGAAAGATAGGGAGAGAGAAACATTGATGTGAAGGAGAAACATCAATTGGTTGTGTCTTGTATGTGTCCCAACTGGGGACCAAACCCTCAACCCATGCAGGTGAAATGACCAGGAATTGAACCAACAACCTTTTGCTTTGCGGGATGATGTATATCTACCTGAGTCACACTGGTGAGGGATCTTCTTGTCAAAATTGTTTTAGCTATTCTAGTTCCTCTGGTTTCCCGTATAAATTTTAGAAAAATCTTCACTACGTCTGCAAACAATTTTTCTGAGAATTTTACAGACATTTTCTTAAACTATAAGTTAATGTTGAAAGAATTGACATCTTCACTATGCTGAGTCTCTCAATTTAACAACATAGTATATCTATCAATTTATATTTATATTGTTTTTATTCATTTCTTTTACCAATATTTCATACTTTTCCACATACAATTCTATATATTGTGTTAGATTTATATCTAAGCATTTCACTTTTTTGACGATTGTAAGAGGTAATGATGTTAGTTTCAGTCTCCAGGTGTTTATTTATAGTATACAGAATTACAGCTGAGTTTTGTATATTATCTTGTATCTTGTGACCTTGTTGAAATCAATTATTAGTCCTAGGAGTGGGTTTCTTTGGGGGGAATGTATCTTTAAGATTTTTCTATGTAGATGATCTTGTCATCTGCAAATAGGAACAAATAGAATTTTTTGTAGATGCTCCTTATCAAGCAGAAAAAGTTATTTATTTCTATTTCTGAGGATTTTTTAAAATATCATAAATGGATGTTAAAATTTGTCAAATATTTTCTGTACATCATTTGATATGTTCATGTGTTTCTTCTTCCTTACTCTGTTAAGGTAGATTATATTGATTGATTTTTAAATATTGAAATAATCCTCCATCTCTGAAATAAACTCCACTTATCATGGTATATAATTTTATATGTATCATTTAATTCTGTCAATAATTTTTTAAAGTATTTTGAACCTATTTTTCTGTCAACAATTTTTTAAAGTATTTTGAACCTATTTTTTAGGAGCAATATGACCCTGTAGCATTTCTTGTGTATGTGTATGTGCCGTCCCTATGATTTAAACATCAAGGTAATGGTAGCTTTATAAAATGAACTGGGAAATGTTCCCTCCTCTTCTATATTTTGAAAGAGATTATATGAAATTGACATTAATTATTTAAAATTTCCAATGAAACCAGCTATTATGAATTCAAGTTTTTTGGTCATCTATTTCCTATGAATGATTATAATAGTTTATGTTTGTCAGAGAAGTGGCCCATTTCATCTATTTGCTGAATTTATGTAAATAGAATTGTACCATTCCCTCCTATCCATTTAATGTCTGTGGGGTCTCTGAGTCTTTACTGTGTTCATTCCTGATAATGGTAATTTGTGTCTTCTCTCTCTTCTTCTTATCAGACTTTGTAGAGATTTGTTAATTTTAACAATCGTTTCAAGAAATCAACTCTATTTCATTGACTTTATTTTTTTCCTATTTTCAATTTCATTGATATCAGCTATAATCATTATTATGTCCTTTCTTCTGCCTGCTTTGGGTTCATATTGCTCTTCTTTTTGTAGATTCTTTTTTTTTTAACTTTAGAAAGAGGGGAAGGGAGAGAAAGAGAGGGAGTGAAACATAAATGTGTGGTTGCCTCTCTCGTGGACCCCGCTGGGGACCTGGCCCGCAACCCAGGAATGTGCCCTGACTGGGAATTGAACCGGTGACCCTTTGGTTCGCAGCCCGCGCTCAATCCACTGAGCTACACCAGCCAGGCTTTTTGTAGATTCTTGAGGTGAAAGCAGAAATTATTTGTTTGTGCCTCTTTTTCTTTTCTAATGTGAGGATTTAATGCTATAAATTTACCTCTTAATGTTGCTTCAACTGTATACTATATACTTTGAAATGTTTTATTTTCTTTCTGTTCTATGTATTTTTTCTTTTCTTTGAAACTTCCTCTTTGACCTATGAGTTATTTAGCCGTGTGTTGTTTACTTTCCATGTGTTCCAAGATCTTCCTATTTTCCGATATTGATTTCTAGTCAATTCTATCATAGTCATAGAACATGCTCATTAGTGTCATGAAACGCCTTTTTTGTTGTATTTTAAAATCCAAATCATTTATCAGAAGCTCTTTTATAAGAAGAAGAAACAAATGTGAAATTATAAACACTGAGTTGTAATAAGTTTTAATAGTTTATGTAAGAAAATTACTGTAAGAAATGAAAGCAGGATGATAGCTAAGCAGGGGAGGTTAGGGGGTGGAGGGCTTGAGCATAAAAGGAAAAAGGACTCATGGACAAGAGTGTGGAGTACAAGGGGATAAATGATAATGGAAAAAATACAATAAAAATACAAAAAAATAAAATTCTCTCTTTTTTGATGTAATTAACAGGCTAATTTCTGGGGAAGAAAATGCAAAAATGTCATATAAATTTTATCCTTATATGTGCTTAAAATCTGAGAAACAGTTTGTATGTTATTAAAACAAATATTTTATATGCTTTGTTCATTAAAATTATAGTATTCTAGTAAAACTATGGATTTTTAATTCCATATTAGAAAGAAACTGGAAAGACTTCATACATTTTTTTTATTTATTTATTTTCAGAGAGAGGAGAAGGGAGGGAGAAAGAACAATGTATGGTTGCCTCTCACATGACCCTCACTGGGGACCTGGCCCGCAACCCAGGCATGTGCCCTGACTGGGAATCGAACCGGGACCCCTTGGTTCCCAGCCCACGCTCAATTGACTGAGCTACCCCAGCTGGGTGACTTTATACAGTTTTAAAAGAATATAATATGTTGGGCAGTTTTTCTAAAATCTTTCATGTACTAAATGTAAACTATTTTTGTCTGTGTGTTTCTTTGTATAGATGGGCATTTATAGGGTTGAATGAGAAATCTGAGCTTAAGATATTGCTTTGACTTATTCCGTCATACTCAACTTGATATGACAAACCTAGACCAACAATTGTGAAATAAAACACACAGGAAAAATATCAATCCATTCTTGATTTTTTAAAACAGTTAGTTTATTTTTTAGAGAGAGGGGAAGGGAGGGAGAAAGAGAGGGAGAGAAATATTAATATGTGAGAGAAACACCAATTAGTTGCTTCTCTCATGCCCCCCAGTGGGGGCCTGGCCTGCAACCTAGACATGTGTCCTGGCCAGGAAGCGAACCACTAGCTTTTCAGTTTGCAGTCAGGTGTTCAACCCACAGAGCCACACCAGCTACAGCCATTCTTGATTTTTTTTTAATATATCTGAATTTAAACTATGCATTTCAGTTATCATCAAACTATGTGAATGTCCCATCAACATTTAAGTTTGATTTTTTTTAATATTAACTCATTAAAATTTTCCATACCCAAGACACTAGAAAACAGGAATACGAATATTTGGACCCATACAGAATCTTCAAAGTCTTATTTCAACTTACCTTATATATCTTCAGTTTTATTTCTTATTACTTGTTATCATCACTATTTCACAATACCAATCAATAGTCTTCTTCCTCATGAATTACTCATTTTTTCTGGTTTGCTTCCCAATCCAGGATTCTCTTCTAGGTTTTCTCTACTATCTTCATAAAGACTTAATTTAAAACTCATCTTCTCTAAGGACCTCTTGAACAGAGAAAAGCATTCCCTGCAGTCCCACCTTAATGCAAAATTTCAAACTAACTACTCCTATGTTGGTCAAGTACATGTTTTTCTTTCAGTTATTATCACTCTAAGATATCCATATCCCTTCCACTTCCCTAATACATACACTAATCTCTTTATCTTGGCTCATCAGTGGCACTTTTACACGGACTAATTAGATTGAGTGAGGGGCTCTAGGAAGAGCCTAGGACACAAATGAACATCTCTCCAACTAGAAACTGATGGGGTGACATCCGATGACTAGTGATCCTCAATAGAAGGCATCAAGCACAGCAATGCTGATTCCTTACCTCCACAGCTTTGAAATGGTTTATTCTTGGCCCCTTGCTCCTCCTTGATACTAAACTCTTTTTCAATCTATTTACCTAGTATCTAGGGATTTGGACATTTTATTATTCTAGTATTCCTTAGCATTCTTCTGTCACTTGGACTACTTGCTCTGCTCTGGTTGCCTAATAGGTGAATATTTGTAACCTTTGTTTTTAGTTTTGTCTCAGTGTCATAGGAGAAAAATGAAGCCCTCAGGATACCAGTGAGGACATTTATACAAAACTAGTTGAAAATGTAACCCAACCACATTTCCATAATGAACTTCATTTAATCCAATATCTCTTTGCTCCTTAAGAAATCAATACAATAGTATTAAATTAATATATCTTTCTTATTTCCTTACTGCTTATTATTCTTCCCCCTGCCTAATCAACAAAATCACTTGCATAATTTATGACAAAAATATGCCTTCAAAATATGTATGTTTCATGCTATATATGATGCACATGTTATATACTATATAGCATATGTGTTAATACTACTAACACAAAGTATAAGACACTATGCTGGCCAATAAAAAAATAGAGAAGTGATTCTGGCATGTGTTCTCCCCTTCCATTGCTTTCAAGCTCCACATGTAAGGGAAGAGGAGATAAATATGAATTTCTTTGATAGAAAATAGTAATAAATGGCCCTGGTTGGTGTAGCTCAGTGGATTGAGTGCTTGTTGTGAACCAAATGGTCACTGGTTTGATTCCCAGTCAGGGCACATGCCTGGGTTGCAGGCGAGGTCCCCAGTGGGGGCCACGTGAGAGGCAACCACACATCGATGTTTCTATCTCTCTCTTTCTCTCTTCCTTCCCTTCTGTCTAAAAAGAAATAAATAAAAATCTTTAAAAAAAGGAAATAGTAATAAATGATGAGAGAAACACATGAAAAATGTTATGAAAAGTTAGAAAAAGAGGTATTTTCAAGCCAAAGGCATCAAGTACTATTTCTTGGAGGAAACTTAATTTGTGGCCTGTACTTTAGTTTTGGATGTAGAGGGTAGGTATTCTATGGTGAAGAAAATGTTTAACCGTTCTTTCTATACATATCAATTGAGCATCTAATATGTGCTAACCCACGGACAAAGAAACAACCACAAAATATTAAGTGCTTCTCACATCAGACTGCAATAATTCAGTTTACCTAGAGTGGGGGGTTATGTGAAACAGTGGTAGGAAATCAGGGGTAAGAGCAGTATGTATGTAAAATAGGATCATTGCAATAAGAAGTATCCTATTGATTTACAGGGTATTGTTGCTTGGTACTCACTGGATTTAAAGCTTCTTCTAGGTTAGAATTTTGTTTCCCAAGATCATTGCCAAAAAGATAATTAAAATATTCAATAGAGTATAAATACTAATAACGTGTCTATTCCTGAAGCTTATAAATGAGATACATTTATTGATTATATGTATTCACTTTATGTTCAAGTAGTTTTGTTAATGATTATTCTATTTTTATTACTTTACATAAATAATAAAATCTATTAATCTACCTACAAATCTATGCAGACTTTAATTTAATAGCATTAAATGAAGATTGTATTTCATAGGCTACCAGTTTGTCTTTTGTAACAGAGAAATTCAAAATAATGCTGACATAGATAAGATACAAGTTTATTTCTCTCTCATACAAAACAAAGATAAATGGTCCAGGGCTCATATGGGCCTGGACAATCATCAGGGATCGAAGCTCCTTATATCTTGCTGCCCTGACATCCTTGTCACACGGCCTCCATCTAGTGTTGAAAATGACTGCTCCATGTCCCACCAACATAGCAGGATTCCAGCCAGCAGAAGGAAAAAAGAGAGAATCGTGGAGCGTATTCTTTCCCTTTAAGAAAATGAGCCAGATGTTGCACATATCACTTCCATTCTAATTCCAGTGTTTAGAAATTAGTCACATAGCCACCCTCAGAAAATTGCTGTTTCTAGAGACACTACAAAATGGAATCTTTAGCTGAATGTCCATGTGACTGGCTAAAATGTGGCATCCTATTATTTTCTAAAAAGTGTTGATTGGATATTGGGCAGTGGCTAGTGACTTCTGTTATAATCTGTTACAATTTTAAACAAGTTGTCTCATTGATGAAGACCTTTTGCTCCTTTATCTGTCTGCCTAATTTATCATTATTATTTTTTCCCTTATTAAGATAACAAATGCAGATACCATACAGACACTTACTGGAATCCAATTTCAGTGAAAATTTACAGAGTTAATAAATAATAATGAGTCAAGTATGCATACATAAAAGGTCACAGTTGAGCTCCTGTTGATATCAGAAGATAGAGGTAATAGTTTTAGATATTTAGAAACTGCCTAAGACTAGGCAGGATCAGAGGAGACCTTAAGATTTGGAAAATCAAGCAGGACTTCTGAGATAAAATTGCAATTGTCTCACTGCAGCTTCTTGTTTTAGACCAGAACATTTGCGTGTTTAAGAATATATGTAGGTGTGCAAAATAAAGAACAGGATTATATTAAAAAAGAAAGAGCAATTGGTATTAATGAGGAAATCTAGGTTCTTATTATTGTCTGCAGATATTTAGCTGTGTGATTCTGAAAAAGATGTTTAACCACCTAAAGTCTCTGTTTCTTCATTTTAAAATAAGGATGTCAAATTCAATTTATCAACAAATGGAAAATACTTTCAGAAAAATTTATCTGTGCCACACAGCACTCTAGACATGAAAATAAATGTTTCAGGAAGCTTATGTTCTCTTGGGTTGTGTCTGGGGTTGGTGAAGCCGAGTAACGAGGCCATTGCAATAGTGTCCAGTAAATGCAATTACAATAACCGGTATCAGGTGCTTGTGAAACACACTTACCAGTGGCTCCAAATGCAGACTGGAACCATCATAGTTGATGAATGAAATAATATTTAACTAAAATTTTATTAGCTAAAACCAAAATCCAATCCTAAATTAAAATTGACAATTGAATTAGAAGAGACAGAATATGTGCAGTTTAGGCAAGATAAGTTAGAATGGTGTTATTTCTGCATAAAACATTTATTTAAATATTCTAATAAATATTTTATGTGTGTTGGGTACTCAATAGAGGTTGAAATGGACTGATTCCTTGTCTTCAAAAAGCCTAGAATATATGACATTGGTATATAAGGTCCAGAATTTAGGAGAAGTTTTTGAGATTTGGCATGAAGTGCCTGTCATATAATCTGGCCATGACCTACTACAATACAAAAGCACATCCTTACAGGGCAAAGACTGGGGTTGCTTTATTGGAAAAGGGATGAAAATAAGGAAAAGAGACTCGCAAAATTGTCATAATTTTTAAACCTATCCCATTTTTGTGAATATTTGTCTCTCTAAAAAAGACAATTAGACTCTCTAAGTAGGTAGACAATCAAGTAGCCTGAGATGCTTCTAAGGAAGGCTCTGTCTAAACGTACTTTACTCCCAGACCTTATCAGCCAAGGTTATGGGAGATGGAACTTATTTGCTTTTTTTCATTTTTTTATTTATTGTTAAAACACCATTAGATTTATTTTCAATTTTATTAACAATGTATAGTTTTTTCTTTTATTAAATTAGAAAAACATAAACAATAAGGAAAATAAAATCATGTAAAATTCCATCAACTATTCCATTATCCATTGATAATATTGTTTTATATACTCAGGGTTCTTCTAAGCATTACATATGATTGATTATACTTATAGTCTATTCTTCTAGCTTTTACTGAGCAATTTTTAAGCAAAATATTTTTACTGTAAGATTTTCTATAACACCTTTTAATTTTAGCTCCAATATACCAAAAATAATGAGAACAGAATCTCTCACATTTGCTTGACAACAGTTATAAAACTGGAAATCAAAACTCTTAGAACTTTCTCTTTAACTTTTTTTTTTGTAAAAGAATTTAAAACTTAAAGAAAAGTTGCAAGCATAATACACAGATTTCATATACCCACTACCCTAAAGTCACCAAGTTTAATATATTGATACATTTGTTTTATTGTTTTCTCATCACCCTCTGTATGTGCCTATGTATAACATGTGTGCATTATACATGTTCAAAGTTAAATCATGAGGGAGAAGCAAACAGTGAGACTGGAGAGAGAAGGCAAAGTCAGGTGCTAAAGAGTTTAGAACATGAACATGATTCTGAGAGTAATGGAAATCACTGAGGACTTTAGTCAAGGACATGTTTTTGTTTTTTAGAAAGATAATGTCTTAAAGATAATCTAGTGAATTGATCTGATTGAGAGCACAGAAGAAGAGGAATTATTATGACCTGGACTATAGTAAAAGTGGGATGAAAAGATGGAACACATTGAAACAAATATTGTAGAATATCTAGAGAATTTGGAGATTTGATATAAACAATGAAGATTAGGGAGGGTCAGTGTGACAATTAAAATTCAGTGGTGTGCACTGAATGTCAGGTGGTACAATCCACTGATATTGGGAACATAGGAGGAAGCAGCTCTGTGGATAAAGGATACAGTTTTGGATATGGTACATTTGTCTTCTAGGACTCTGAGAGAGAGATTTGTGCCACAGATATAGATTTAGGTAGCAACTCACAAACAGTCATTGAAATCATGAGCTAAACGAGATCCCTTAGACAAGAGGGTGAGGCCTGTCTAGAGAAGGTGATAGAGTGAGTAGGAAGCACAGTAGCACTGTCTAGTGCGGGGGTGTCAAACTCATTTTCACTGACGGCCACATCAGCCTCGTGGTTGCCTTTAAAGGGCTGAATGTAATTTTAGGACTGTATAAATGTAACTACTCCTTAACTAGGGGCAAGGAGCTCTACACTTGGCCCTTTGAAGGCAATCACAAGGCTGATGTGGCCTCCAGTGACAATGAGCTTGACACCCCTGGCCTAGTGTATTGATGGCTCCATTCAGGTTGAAGAACCATGAATTCATAGACACTAACAGGTTGATAGAGTGACTTCCAGAAATACGTTATAGCTCAGGTATATAAAAAGTGAAGTAGGCATTTCAGTTGAACCAAGTGAGAGTAAGTTTTACAAAGAACAATAAAGGGAGTTAAAATCATTAGCAAATGAGCAATCAAAATGATAGATAATAGACTCTAGGCAGCATATTGAAGGAAGTAAAACTAGAGGAAAGTTGAAAGATGATAGAAAGAGAGGGCATGTTTAGAACTTACTGTCCTATACAGCAGCCACTACCATATATAGCTATTCAGATATGAATATTAATTAATAAATATTAAAATTGAATTCCTCCTAGCATTAACCACATTTCAAGTATTCAGTAGGTACATGTGGCTTGTGACTTTCTAGGGAAAGTATCTCATCTCTTACTTCCAAATTAAGTTAACATGTACCATGAGTATGTCAGCTACAGACTTTACCTTTCTAAATTGAGAACGATAATATCTCACAATGGCCATGACGATTAAATTTTAAATATTTCATACAGTTACTTAATAACAGACAGAGCACTATTTAAATGTTTGGAATAATACTGGTGATGTCAGGGAAATAAGCCTAATAAGAGTCCAAACCCTCCTTTCCAACCCATCTCTCTCAAATACCTGAAGGAAAAAAAAATCTTATTATTGGTTCATGAAGTGTCTTAGTATGCTCCCCTCAGTTAACACACACACACACACACACGCGCGCGCGCACACTTTTTCCTACCTAAATTAGATATCAAAGCTCTAAAGTATAAATGAATGGCAGATGTAACATTTAAGCATAGTGCATTTCAATGTATTCAATCAAGAATTACAAATAAGTGATTTAGTTACTTGCCTTCTGATTACGAGGACCTAGGAGATATGGCTGTAGAATTTTGGGTGAAGAGAGGACTAGATGAGATCTAGATAATGCTTGGAGAAAGCAAACTTCAGATGCCATAGTTTTGTTTAAAGTGGAGTATATTTACCTGCACCTGAACAATAACAAAGAAAAGCTGTGTGCCTTTTTGTCAGAAAGCTATGCATATGACAGATAAATTTTACATGGCTTATAAACATTAAAAAGGATGATAGACTGGTTTCATTTAAGGAAATGCTTATTAAGGTAATATTATACTTTGCTACTCAGCATCTCTCTTTTTTTATTCTATTATCTATTTTATTTATCATCTATTACAGATGTCTCCCATTTCTCTGCCTCCAACCAGCCTCTGTCCCCCACCCTGACCTTCACCACATTTTTGTCTGTGTCCATGGATTATGCATATATGCATGCATGTTCTTCGGCTAATCTCTTCCAGTTTCCCCTAACCCCCCTCCCTTCTGAGATCTGTCAATCTGTTGTTCCATGTATCTTTGCCTCTGCTTTTATTTTGTTCATCAGTTTATTTTGTTCATTAGATTCCACATATGAGTGAGATCATATGGTATTTCTCTTTCTGTGACTGGCTTATTTTGCTTCGCATAATAACCTCCAGGTCCATCCATACTATAGCAAAGGGTAAGAGTTCTTTGTTTTTTACAGTTGTGTTGTTACATTGTGTAAATGTATCACATCTGTTTTTATATACTCATGTCCTCGTGTGCACTTGGGCTGTTTTCAGACCTTGGCTATTATAAATAATGCTGCTATGAACATAGGGGTTCACATATTTTTTTCTAATTGGTGTTTTGGGATTCTTAAGACATATTTTCAGAAGTGAGATCCCTGATGGATAGCTATTTAACTCTCCAGTATCAGAGACACAGTGAAGAGGATCAAATATAACTAACTGAAACTAAGAAAACCAGGCTCATAAAACAGTGTAGAAAGACATATAAGGAAACATGACATGGTATAAAGATCATGGATCCACACAAACGTGCTCAGCTGATTTCAACAAAAATGTAAAGGCCACTCAAGGAGGGGAGATAGCCTTGGAACAGGAGCAATTGCTACTGGGTAATTGGACTTCCACATGCAAAGTCCATATTTTCTTGATTTATTAAATAAGTGACTGGAGTAATTGGGCATATGAGCTTCAATCTAAACCTCACAACTTATACACAAATTAACTCTACATGGATCACAGACTTAAATGTAAAATGTAAATCCAACATTTTTAGGAAATATAAGAGAAAGTCTTTGGAATCTAAGAGTATACAATAAGTTCATAGATTTAATACCAAAAACATGATTCATAAAAGGAAAACTGGACTACATCAAAATGAAAAAAATTGCTCTGCAGAAGACCCTGTTAACAGGGAATAAAAAGTTAAGCTACCGACAGGGAAAATCATTTGCAAACCACATGTCCAACAAAGAATTAGTATGTAGAAGATATTTTTGAAATGCTCAAACTCAACAGATAAAAAACCAATGATCTAATTAGAAATTCGGCAAAAGGTAAAGAAACATTTTACTAAAGAAGATATATAGATGGCAAATAAGCACATGAAAAGATGTTCAATATGATTAACAATGACATGAGATATCACCACATGCCTATCAAAATGGCTAAAATTAAAAATAGTGATAATACCAACTACTGCTGGCAAGGATGTGAGACAACTGGATTATTAATATATTGCTGGTAGAAATGTGAAATGATACAATGACTCTGGGAAACATCTTGGCAGTTTCTTATAAAACTAAAAAATGTCATCACCATACAATCTAGCTATTTCAATCTTGAGCATTTATACTAGAGCAATGAAAACTTGTGTTCACAAAAACTACTAGACCCGAATATTCGTGGGAGCTTTATTTGGAAGAACTGAAAGCTGGAATTAGCTCAGGTAGTCTTCAGCAAGTGAATGGATAAATGAACTGTGACATATACATATTGTAATGAGCACGATAATGATCCCTCAAAGTTGTCCACATCCTAATCCTTGTAACCTGTAAAAAAGTTAGCTCACATGACAAAGGTTAATTAAGGTTGCAGATGGAATTAAGATTGCTAATCACGTGACCTTGGGATGGGGAGAGTGCCTGGGATTTTGTGAGTTGGCTTAATTTAATTGGAAGTGTCTTCAGAAATGAGAGAGGTGAAGAGAAGGTTGGATTCATGCAATGTGAGGAAAATTTTACTGGTTCTTGCTGGCTTTGAAGATGGATGTAGGCAATTAGGGACCATGAGTACTGGCCACCCCTAGAAGCAGGAAAAGTCGAGGAGCCTCCAGAAACTAACCCAGTCCTGTCAAGACCTAATTTTCACTCAATGACAACCATATAAGACTTTGACCTACAGAACCATAAGATTATTTGTGATGCTTTAAGCCACTAAGTTTATGATAGAAAACTAATACATGCATCATGAATGGTACTCAGCAATAGAAGAATGAACTATTGATACAACAGTTTGGGTGAATCCCCAGAAAATGATACTGAGTGAAGAAACCAGCCACAAAATGTTACATACTGTTTGATTTTTGCAGATAACATATTTGATATGACAACAAGAGGACAGATTTAAGAGCTGCCAAGAGTTTGGAATGGGAGTGGGAGGGGGACATGGAAGGAAAGTGGGTGTTGTTATAAAAAAGCAACATAAGCAACCTATCAGATGCACAGTTCAAAACACTGGTTATCACAGTGCTCCACTAATTAGGTACTTCAATGGCATAAAAATATTAAGGCAGAAATGAAGATTACATTAAGTGAAATAAAGAAAAATCTACAGGGAACCAACAGTGGAAAGTATGAAGCCAAGAATCAAATCAACAATTTGGAACACAAGGAAGGAAAAAGCATTCAATAAGAAGAACAGGAAGAAAAAAGAGTTAAAAAATGAGGAGAGGCTTAGGAACTTCTGGGACGTCTTTAAACTTACCAGCATCTGAATCATAGGGGTGCCAGAAGGAAAAGAGGAAGCGTAAGAAATTTGAAATCTATTTGAAAGAATAATGAAAAAAAACTTCCCTGATTTGGTGAAGGAAATAGACATACAAGTTCTGGAAGCACAGAGAATCCCAAACAAGATGGACACAAAGAGGACCACACCAAGACACATCATAATTAAAGTGCCAAAGGTTAAAGAGAAAATCTTAAAAGCAGATAATTACCTACAAAGGAGTTCCCATAAGACTTCAGATGATTTCTCAAAAGATACTTTGCAGGCAAGAAGGGACTGGCAGGAAATATTCAAAGTGATGAAAAGCAAGGACCTACAACCAAGGTTACTGTATACAGCAAAGCTATAATTTAGAATTGAAGGGCAGATAAAGTGCTTCCTAGACAATGTAAAACTAAAGGAGTTCATCTTCACCAAGCCATTATTATATGAAATGCTATAAGGAACTAAATAAGAAAAAGAAGAAGGTGAAAACAATGAACATTGAAATGGCAATACATTCACAATTATCAATAATTGAATCCAAATAACAAACTAAGCAAACAAGAACAGAGATAGAATTATGAATATGGAGTCATTTGGAGGGATATAAGTTGGGAGGAGGGAAGGGGGAAATGTGGAGAAAGGTACAGGGATTAAGAAGCACAAATTGATAGGTACAAAATAGACAGGGGGATATTAAGAACAGAATAGGTAATAGAGTAATCAAAGAACTTATATGCACAACACATGGACATGAGCTAAAGGGGGGACTGCTGGAAGGAATGAAGATACTCAGTGGAGGGGGCAAGGGGAAAACTTGGGACAACTGTAATAGCATAATCAATAAAATATATTTAAAAAACAAAAAATATATATAATGAATTAAAAAATGGCTCTCTGTAGTAATGGAATTGTTCACTACTTGACTGTGGTGGTGTATAACATGAACCTATACAGGTGATAAAATTGTATAGAACTTAATACAAACACATAAATAAGTTTAAGTGAAACTGGGAATGTGAATAAGATTGGTAAATTGGTACATGTCAATGTTCTAATTGAGATATACTATAGCTTTCAAAATGTCCCTATTGGGGAAAACAGAGTGGCATGTACAAAGGATCTCTCTGTATTATTTTTTACAACTGCATGTGAATACAATTATTTAATATAATTTTTAATAAACATTTACAGAAAATTATCTTTTCTGCTTTGTATAGCCATAACTACAAACTGTCTTAGGTAAAATGTAGAAGGTAGAGAGAAAACTATCTAATTATCTTTATGGACTACCTCTTGACCTATGCCTCCACACCCTCCTCTCATCTGGTAACTATCAAAATGCTCTCTGTATCCATGATTCTGTCTCTGTCATGGCCCAAAGAAAGAATAGACCAAAACTCCAGAAAAAGAACTAAACAAAATGGAGACAAGGAATCTATCAGATGCAGAGTTCAAAATACTGTTTATAAAGATGTTCAAGAATCTTAGTGAGGACGTCAACAGTATAAAATAAGATCCAGTTAGAAACAAAGGATACACTAATTGAAATAAAGAACAATTTACAGGGAAACAACAGAAGAGAGGATGAAGCTGAGAATCAAATCAATGATTTGGAACACAAGGAGAGAAAAAAAAAACAATCAAAACAACAAGAAGAAAGAAGAATCCAAAAAAGCTACAATAGTGTAAGGAGCCTCTGGGACAACTTCAAGCATTCCAACATTCACGTCATAGGGGTGCCAGAAGGAGAAGAGGGAGAGCAAGAAACTTGAAATCTATTTGAAAGAATAATGAAAGAAAACTTCCCTAATTTGGTGAAGGAAACAGACAAGTAAGTCTAGGATCCCAAAATAAGAATCCCAAATAAGATGGACACAAAGAGGACCACACCAAGACACATCATAATTAAAATGCCAAAGGTTAAAGATAAAAGGAGAATCCTAAAAGCAGCAAGAGAAAAGCAGACAATTACCTACAAAGGAGTTCCCGTAAGACTGTCAGATGATTCTTCAAAAGATACTTTGCAGGATAGAAGGGATTGGCAAGAAATATTCAAAGTCATAAAAAGCAGGACCTACAGCCAAGATTGCTCTACCCAGCAAAGCTATCATTTAGAATTGAAGGGCAGATAAAGAGCTTTCCAGACAAGAAAAAGCTAAAGGAGTTCCTCATCACCAAACCATTATCATATGAAATGTTAAGGGATTTATTTAAGAAAAAGAATATGATGGAAACTGAACAATAAAATGGCAATAAACATATTTCTATCATCAATTGAATCTAAAAAACAAACTAAACAAATAAGAACAGAAGGAGAATCATGGATATGGAAAACATTTTGATGGTTGTCATTTTTTTTTGTTTGACAACGTAAGGAAAAAGAGGACAGTTATCTTGACTAAATACTCAGGTTTTGTAAGTTCTAAAAATTCTTCCGGTGCTTTGTTTGAAAATTACTGCTCTATTAGCATCCTCTGATGGGCTGGACACTAAGCTTACACAAATCAATGTTGTTACTTCTTACCAATTACTGTTTACCCTACTCTAAAATAGTCCTCCTACTCATGATAGTAATGTTGTAAAAAGAACACAATGTATATAGCAATTTTATTTTGAAGAGTGAATTAGCAAATCTATCAAAGCACTAACAGACTGGGAAATGCATAATAACACTTTTTACTTCCATGCATTCTATCCACCATGGGAATTATGCATGCTTTATATAAAGCACAAGATTAAAACACAATTAAAATGCTATAAACCCAGAAAAAGAAAGGAGAATAATGTAACCAAACAACTGTT
This sequence comes from Micronycteris hirsuta, assembly GCA_004026765.1. NCBI lineage: Eukaryota > Metazoa > Chordata > Mammalia > Chiroptera > Phyllostomidae > Micronycteris > Micronycteris hirsuta. Next base: position 31,163 of record PVJI01009991.1, read on the forward strand.
GTCATGTGAAGTTCTTTAAGAAGAAATAATCAAATACTCTATCTCGTTTAAAGGATCTAAACGCAAAGCTATCCTGAGGGACTAGACTAAATGATTTCCCTGTAACAACCACCGCGACACGCATCTCAGGTATTTGCCGCTATTCCACCTGTAAGTTGAAGATAACAGGAAGGATCTTAGACTATAGCTGGCTTTGGATTCCAGTGATTGCAGCTTTATCGGAAAGATTTAAATTAATTCCAAAACAGTAAAACAAAATTTCCCTTTATTATAGAAAAAATACTTATCAAATTCCTGCAAAGAGAATTTCTGATGGGCATTAATTACATTTATGATAGAATTGTTCCACCAAAACCCAACAGAAGAATATTGGTATCCACATTAAAATCCAGTAATCATACCTTCAAGTGTGTGTAGTTTTGACTATTTAAAGACTTACTGTTAAAAATCCCACCAAAAGTGCTAAACTGTGATCCTAAAATAGGGATCTTTGAGGTGGCACGTATAATCACATTTTGGGGCTTTGTACCAACTTTTAGAATATGCAAAGTAATTATAATGCTGTTGTAATTACTTATATAAATAAATGAAACAAACATCAAACTTATTACTTAAAAGTGTCATGTAATGAACCTTGAAAAAGACAAAGGTTTTATTGTAGGTTGACAAGATATGAATTATTGGCATGATCCTTAACTAGCTAGTTTAGTTAAGGAGATAGTTTAGTAATCTGTTCCAACAGAAATATCCAAAGGTGGCATCCTATTTTCAGATGAAAATATTTGATTTTTCTTATTAAAAAAAACTGAGTGGGGACAGGCAAAATCTTTATTGTATCCGTATCTAAAAAACACAGAACTGGTTTAGAAGTGGGTACCTTTGCAACTAAAAATCACAAGAGGCTCATGGCTAAAAGCATTTTGAAATAATTATCATCGTTTGACCATAAAATTGAATTGTGCTAGAACAGGCTGTTTCAGAGAAAATATAAACGAGAATCTACAGGTTTAATTTGGGAGATGGCAAACTACTCTGGACCACAAAATGAGGAAAATCCATAACATTATTAACATAATCACCATGAAAGCTCTTCTTATGTTTGTTTTTCCAAGCAAAATTACAGAGAGATTTTTAGTTGCTTTAGCCTGTATATAAATTTTCTTTCACCTTTCAGCATGCAAAGGTTATAAAGAATTTAGATCTACCTAGCTTCAATTCTTTGAAAAGAATCATGTATCCCCAGTAACTTCTTTATAATTCATAGATGTTCCAAGGAAAGTAGGATCCAGTTTACAGGTTATCATCTCACTGTAAATTAAGAAATTTGGATCTTCTTCCAAGCTGATACTTGTCTCTACACGAACTGAGTATGACCTTAAGACCCTACAAACAAACTCACGTGACTCACTTCACCACTTCACAGTTCAGCGACTTCTCACCTTCCGGCCTCATCACCCGCCATTGCTTTCTCTTTTGGTTTGGTTACTATAGTCCCCTTTATCTACAGGTTCCTTTTCCACAGTTTCAGTCACCCATTGTCAAGTAAGATCCAAAAATATTCAATGAAAATTTTCAAGGTAAACAATTAATAAATATTAAATTGTGCACTGTTCTGAGTAGTGAGATGAAGGCTTGTGCTGTCCAGCTATGTCCTACTTGGGATGTGAACCATCATTCTGTCCAGCCTTTCTATGCTGTCCGTACAGTACAATATGATACTTTCAGAAAAAACACATTCATGCAATTTTTATTACAGTAACTGTTATAATTATTCTATTTTATTATCAGTCATTGCTGTTAATCTTTTACTATGCTTAATTTATAAATTAAACTTTATCCTAGGTATATATGTATAGGGAATAAAACAGTATATTGTTTAGGGTTTTGTTACTATCCACAGTTTCAGGCATCCACTGAGGGTGTTGGCACGTATCTTCTGTGGATAGGGAGGACTACTGTATATTGGGCTTATTTTAATTCCTTGCATGCCATGTTCTCTTTAGCTGGTTGGGCCATGTTCACTTTTCACCACCTCTCTATTTTGCCTAATTATTTCTCTTTCTTCATTTGCTCCTGAAAGTCCTCCCTAAGCTCTTCCCTGCAACCAGAGGCTGAATTAAGACCATTACCTCTGTGTTCTTCAGCACCCTATGTGTATTTACCCCTTGCTAATTGCATGGCTACTTGTCACTTCCCCTCAGCGCATTGTAAGTGCCATTAAGAGAGAGGAAAGCTCTACCTTGCAGATCTTGTCAATACTTTACCCATGTCCCCTTGAATCCCTTTTTTCAAGTTCAGGCACATCAGGTCCTTATTTGTTTTTCCTCCTCTAAAAGCCAACGCTTGCATCTTTTGGCCAAGGGGCTACTCTCGGGTGGTCAGAATTTGCTTTGCTGCCTCATGTACATACAGAGCAGACAGTTCCTCGGAATTTACAAGAGTGTGGACTACATTAAATAGACCAACTTGTATAGAGTTATTAATACCCTAGTCCTCTGGCCCCTGATGAACATGATGTTGGTGGTGATTTACATCATCTCTAGTGCCTTTTGCAGAATGACCCTAAGCCAACCTCTGTGAGTCTTCACTTGACCTTCTTTTCTTCTGTGTTCCACTTCCTCATCCCTTCCTAAGTTTGTCCTGGGTATCCCGGAATAAACTCTCATGAATCCCCAGCTCAGAGTTTGCTTCTGGGGAACTCAGCCAAAAAGCTTAAGGGATTCCCCATAAATGCTTGTTGAATGAATTAATGTACCTGGGTAAGCAGACACAGAATCGATCCAAATTACAGTTTAACCTTCTTATTTCATGGATTGAGGCTCAGAGAGAGAGAGTGATTTGTCCAAACTTAGTGAGCCATGGCAGAACAAGACTACTAACACCAATGTCCCTTCCACTAAATTATTCATCCTTTATTCTGTTATTTTGAAAAATTCCTTTGAAAAGAATAATCTGAAACTTTGGTTCTTTCAACTTTAACCTAACAGTAACAACACTAACAAGAGCTAAAATTTATTGAGTTTTTAACGTGTGTTAGGTACTATACAAAATGATTTATATACACTATTTTACTTGAGGTTTACAATAAACTATAAAATAGGCGGTTTTATCTTCTACATTTTATAGATAAGAAACTGAGGCTTAGAAGGGATAATAACCTTGCCAAAGATCACACATCTAGTCTATGGCAGATCTGGGATTTGAAATTTGGAAATCTGACCCCAGAGCCCATTCCACTAAAAATTGTGTGTGCTTTCTCACATTAAAATAATAATACTATTGCTCTGGCTAGTGTGGCTCAGTGGATTGAGTGCTGGCCTGCAAACCAAAGGGTCGCTGGTTCAATTCCCAGTCAGGGTACATGCCTGGGTTGTTGGCCAGGTCCCCAGTGAGGGGTTCATGAGAGGCAACCACACGTTGGTGTTTCTCTCCCTCCCTTTCTCCTTCCCTTCCATTCTCTCTAAAAATAAATAAATAAAATCTTTTAAAAAGTAATGATGTGACTATGTATAGCTTTAAACACCTCCAAAATATACAATTTTAAAGTTTATACTTACTGTGTTTCTAAGGACTTTGTTTCTAAATTATAGGGTTACAAAGTTCTCAGGCAATTGTTCTTGATCTTTATTTTTAGTTGGATAATTGAACTCATTGAAAAATCATAGACAAGATTGGAAGATGCACGCACATTCACATATAATGTTGAATACAATTTCCGGGTAAAATGAGGACCCCTGAATCCACAGAAATAGGTCAACATTCCCTATTGTAATGTCCATTCAGACACACCATCACTAATACAAATCATCAAAATGATTTCTGGCATATGAAGTTGGGACCCATGGACATGAACCCATGGGGATTGCCTGAAGGAGTCGGAGTGGGCAGGGGATCAGCTTGCTGTGTGGAGAAGGGCAGAGAGGGAGAAAATAGAGACAACTGTAATAGCATAATCAATAAAATATAATTTAAAAATAATGCTATAGAACAGGAGTTGGCAAACCATACTCATCGGCCAAATGGTTATGCCTCATACTTTTGCAAATAAAGTTCTATTGGAACATTAAAAAAATGACAACAGCCAACATAACAATAACCACCTGGTGTGAATCAAAATTATATCAAATTTTTTGTCTGATTGCCAAAAAATATATTTCTGGTGTGCCACAGAATTTTAGTAATTAGTTTATATGTGCCATGAGATGAAAAGGCTAAAAATCTCTGTGTTACAGTAATGAGTGAAATGAAGAGAGTACTACTATGCTAAAATTTATTTTAGGAAAAGATTAAAGCAGTATAGGGCTTTGGAAGAGAATCAGTAGCCTTGGCATTTTCTTGAACACTCTCTGGCTCCAGCAGAAATAAGGGCACAAGTTATATAGCAGCAGCATTGTGTTTGAGTGACAAAGAGGTCCAAGGTGCTGGGAGAGAGCAGGGTGCTTTCAAAGCCACTAGATCAGTAATTTTCAACTGATGTAATTTAAGCAGCACACTGATACGGTACAAGAATTTTTATAACATGTAATACCTGACTATTTAGTCAGGGTACTGGCCTCTTTTTCCTTAGATTGTCAAGTAAAATAATGACAACAGCCAACACAATAATAATCATCCAGTGTGAATGCCCTGTCTTGTACCATAAATACATAGGTCATATAATAGAGTTGCATTTTATTGTTCCCATCACATAATAAATTTGCATGTGATTGGTTAATTCTTGGTACCAGTAATCCTTATATACAAGTATAGGCATCTCATTTTTAACATAGTCACTTTGGAGCAAAAAGAGTAGATTATTACTATTATTTTTATTTTTGTAAATCAATTAAAATTTTACCGATTATTTTTGTCAGATCAGCAAACCATATACTTTTTGATGTACTGCAGAATTTAGTAAATGGTTTATGTGTGCCATGATATGAAAAAGTTTGAAAATCACTACACTAGATGGATGGGGTGTCTACTCATTAAATCTGGTCAATACCCCATAAGCCAGCTGTCAATAAAGAAGTATGAGGGTAAATTCCATATTCCCCAATGCCATTTCTCTATAGTAGCAATTTTCAACTAGTGTGCAGCAAGAATTTATTTTTTATTTCTTAAAGATTTTATTTATTTATTTTTAGAGAGAGGGGAAGGAAAGGTGAAAGAGAGGGAGAGACACATCAATGTGTGGTTGCCTCTCAGGCACCCCTCACGTGGGACCTGGCCTGCAACCCAGGCATGTGCCCTGGCTGGGAATCGAACTGGTGACCCCTGGGTTTGCAGGCCAGCACTCAATCCACTGAGCCACAACAGCCAGGGCTGCAAGAATTTTTAAAACATGCAAAACCTGAGTATTTAATCAAGGGCATTGACCTCTTTTTCCTTAGATTGTCAAATAAAATACAACAGCAACACAACAATAGCCATCTTGTGTGAATGCATCAAAATTATACTTATTTTTGTCCTGATCAGCCAAAAATATATTTTTGGTGTGCCACAGAATTTAATTAGTTTGTGTGTGCCATGATATTAAAAAAGTTGAAAATTATTGCTGTACAGAAAGGGAAATATGCTAATATTAAAAGTAACTTGAGCCATGGCTGGTGCAGCTCAGTGGACTGAGCACATGCTGTGAACCAAAGGGTCACCAGTCCGATTCCTAGTCCGGACACATGCTTGGCCAGGTACCCAGTGCAGCCCACATGAAAGGCAACCACACATTGATGTTTCTCTCCCTCTCTCTCTCCCTCCATTCCCCTCTCTTTAAAAATATGTAAATAAAACCTTTAAAAAAAAATAACTTGAAGGTTGCTGTTTCTATAGTTTGACTAGGGAAAGATTGCCAGGTAGATCTCCTAATCCTTGGGGTTCCTAATCGAGAACCACAGCCCTCTGGGAAACAAACCAATGCAAAATGTCTGATTGGAATTGAAATGAGGTGTTTTGCTCTGTTTTTCTCCAGAATTAGGAATAATTCTGGCCTAGTCATTTAAACCCTGGATGCCTACATTTTTCTGTCTTTCCAATGTATAGACTAAGCCTTGTCAGTGAAAATCACAATAATGACATTAACTTATGATTTATAGGTGAGCTCCAAGTATGGTCCCACAAAAATGAATCCAAGAAGGAGGAACAGCAGCAGTAGTGGAAGCAATTTTAGGATTTAGCCAACACCAGATGGAAATTCCATCCTTTGGTTAAAATTCTTCTAAGATCTTGGCTGACCGGTAAAGTTGGCAGACCCAATTATTATAGCAATTAAGATTTTAAAACGTGAGTGAAATTATGAGCCAACCTTGTGCCAAAAGCTGGCAGATAACTACCCTGAATTTAGGTCAGTGATGTTATTCCCTGTACCAGAGGTAATTCAACCCCAGGCGTGTAGGTTCTAACCCCAGGAGACCTGATAGTTCTAATAGGTCTTCTTTGGGCTAAAGATATCCTGGCGCACCCTTTCTGCCCCATGCTCACCATCTCTAGGGCACTGACCTTGAGGAACAGCAGGTGGCACCATTTGTTCTGACATTTAACTCCTTGGGAAACTGCCATGCTGGCACAAAATGCTTTTGATGGCCAAATTTGCCTTTGCTGTGTTTATTACAAAAGATTACTAGAGGATTGCTTGGTATTTCTGATAAGATGTTGAAGTGGAATTTTTTTTAAGGAGTAGACTTTTTGACCATAATATTTTTGGGGGTGTTAAGAAGTTTGCCTTTAAAGTCCTCCTCCCACTACTACTTATTATTATTATATCATCATCATTATTATTATTAAGATACCGTGAGCGTGGTAAAAATTCATATACAAATTGTTCCACATTAATATGTCAAAGAAAGATATTTTATATGACAGCAAGTATGCATCTAAGATGGCACTTATGAAGTGATATTAAGTGCATAGTTAAAAATAAACAATTTCAAGCTTCCATTTTTTTCTATTAATAACTTTTAAGTCAGTTAGACTTCATTTTGCTCATGATTAGAGAAGAAAATTTACTTTATAAAGTTTTCCTTTTCTACTATCTTTCTGTTCCTATTCTTCCTCTCCTCCTCCAAACAGTAACAATAAAAACAAAAATGATTTGACAGGAAAAGTGAGAGAGAGAACACAGTGGGTAACAACCTCTCAAAGTCTGGGAGCTAATCCCCACTCTCCCTACCTAACTGTGGAGAGAGTCATCTAACAGTCTGAACCTGAGTTTTTCCATTCATAAAATGCTAAGTCTAAACTAGATGGAGGGGAAGGCTGGTTCTTCTGCATTGCTGTATCAGGGTGGAGAAGGCTCTCAGGTCCAAGAGGCCTGCCTGGAAGGAATGTCTTGATGGACCATCAGTGTTGACTATAGGGACGTAAGAGGATGGTAGTTGAGAGCATAAATGCCATGCATTTGCCATTCCTGCACTAGGTGATTATATGGCATCATTTTTATTACTAACAATCATTAAGACTAACAATTCATTTTTCTAAGTGTTCTGGTAAAAGAGCAATTCCAGCTTAGAGCAATGTGTTAACTTCATGCCTATGGAATGGGACAGGGAGACCTATTTGAAACAACAGGTACTTAACTTCATTAGCAGTTAGCTTTAGCACTCATTCACGGCCAGATGCTGTGTACCTAGCATGGTACTGGGCTTCAAGGATGCAGAGATGAGTAACCCAGGTGCTAAATGTCAGGAGTTTACAGTCCAATGACTCTGATAGGATTTCTGGAAATGCAATAAATAGTTGAGTTTCCTGTCCAGTCTTGGACAGTGTCAGTGAGGATCATTTTCTGAGCACTATTGCTGAATAAATAAACAGAGCTTTGCAAAGATAACTAACCTGGTCTCTGAAAGAGACTTTCTGGACAGGTCTGCTGCTCGTGACTGTACCCTTGGGCTGTGCCCTTCACAGGAAGGACATAGAGCCCATTCAAATTAGTACTACTTATTCTACAAAACCACCCCATTATGCCTTTCAGTCCAGAAAATCCCCAAGATGTGCTTAACCAATATTCTACTAAGAGGAGAAAGGGGCTACCCATGATTTTAGTAACTTAGAGAAACACTAGAGTTTTTAATACACTTTCCATTTTTTCTAATACTCTTCAATACTGTTTAAAAGCCTTAACACAGAAATACTATAGCATCTCTGAAGATGCTAAAAATTGGATGGCCCCTCATGGTCAGGGTGATTTGAAATACAGGCATAAAGACTCATTTAATGTCATGAAGTCTCTACTATCTTGAGATTTTAGACCCTGGCTCATAGCCATATAAAGCCAAGCAATTAGCTAGGAAGTAAAGAAGTCTTTCTAACTGGTTATTTGAATTAGTGGAGTCTTTAAAACACAAGAATCTGCATGATTTCAGATGAACCATTTTGTGATGGTTTATCATAACAATAACATCCAATAATATCTCTTACTATTTTCCAACTTCTAAGGCATGTTCACATGTACCTCTTCTTAGTTTTAAAAGTCTGTTGAGGGAAATTGCCCACCCAAACACCAAATTTTCCCTGTACTTGTTCTTAAGACCAGTAGCAGCACAACTGAGGCTGTGAAGAAAAGAACAGCTACATGTAAGCTCTAGCCTCACCAAGACCATCCTGCACTGCTGGGCCCACCATCCCTGTTATGGGGTAGTGCTGAGGACATAACACATCCCTTTGATTCAGAATTAAAGCTGTAACTTGTCTAGTTAAACCTCTATTTCAAAGTTTGTTATAGCATGAATCTATTTAAAACTGAAACTCTGCTAAGCAGATCTATCATTCAGAGGTGTACTTGAAAAGAAATCACATTGATTTTAGTTTAGAAAGATGATTTACAAAAACTCAGCTGCAAAAACTTTTTTGTTTGATGTAGTTCAATTTGTTTATTTTTTTCTTTTGTTTCCCTTGCCTAGGGGGATATATCAGATAAAATATTGCTATGAGCAATGTCCAAGATGTTGTTGCCTATGTTTTCTTCTATGACTTTTATGGTTTTGGGTGTAACACTTAAGTCTTTAAACCATTTTGAATTTACTCTTGTGTGTGGTGTACGAAGGTGGTCTAGTTTCATTTTTCTGCATATATCTGTCCAATTTTACCAAAATCATTTATTAAATAAACTATATTTATCCCATTGTATGTGCTTGCTTCCTGTATCAAATATTAATTGACTATAAAGGTGTGGGGTTTTTTCTGGGCTCTCTATTCTGTTCCATTGATCTATGTGTCTTTTTTTTTTTTTTTTTTTTTTTTTTTTTGGTTTTTTTTTTTTTTTTTTTTTTTTTTTTTTTTTTTTTTTTTTTTTTTTTTTTTTTTTTTTTTTTTGCCAGTACCATGCTGTTTGGATTACTGTGGCCTTGTAGTATAGTTTGCTATTAGGTAGTAGGATTCCTCCAATTTTGTTCTTCTTTCTCAGGAATGCTGTTACTATGCAGGGCCTTCTGTGGTTCCATATAAGTGTTTGAAATATTTGTTCTAGTTCTATGAATCACATCATTGGAGTTTTGATAGGAATTTCACTGAATCTATAGATTGCACAGCAAAGGAAAACATCAACAAAATAAAAAGACAACCCACAGAATGGGAGAACACACTTGCTGATACATCTGATAAGGAGTTAATATCCAAAATTTACAAAGAACTGACAAAACTCAACACCAAAAAACAAACAACCCAATTAAAAATGGGCAAGGGACCTTAATAGACATTTCTCCAAAGAGGACATACTGATGGCCAATAGACATATGAAAAGATGCTCAATGTCACTAATCACCAGAGACAGGAAAATAAAACCACAATGAGATACCATCTCACACCCGTCAGAATGGCTATCATCAATAAAACAACAAATAACAAATGCTGTTGAGGATATGAAGAAAGGGGAACACTTTTGCACTACTGGTGGGAATATAGATTGGTGCAGCCATTGTGGAAAGCAGTATGGAGATCCTCAAAAAAATTAAAAATGGATCTGCCTTTTGATCCAGCAATCCCACTTCTGGGAATATATCTGAAAGAACCCAAAACACTAATTTGAAAGATCATAAGCACCCCTGTACTCATTGGAGTATTATATTCAATTACCAAGATATGGAAGCAGCCCTAGTGTCCATCAGTAGATGAGTGGATAAAACAACTATGGGACATTTACATAATGGAATACTACTCAGCTGTAAAGAAGAAAGTTTTACCCTTTATGACAGTATGGATGGACCTAGAGACCATTATATTATGTAAAATAAGCCAATCATAGAAAGACAAATGCCATATGATATCAATCATATGTGGAATCTAATGAACAAACTGAACTAACAAGCAAAATAGAGACAGACTCATAGATAGAGAGCAGGATGACGGCTAAGGGCAGGAGAAGGTTAGGGGTTGGAGGCACTGAGCAAAAAGGATAAAGGGCTCATGGACATGGACAACAGTGGGGTAATTGTAGGGGAGGAGAGGCATATAAGGGGACTAAATGGTAATAAAAAATACAATAAAAAATGTAAAAACAAATCCTCAACTGGCCTGTGTTGTAGCTAACACATTTTAATATCTTATTCCCTCCTATTTTCCTTTGTCCCTTCCTCTGTTCCTGCTCCGCCTCATCCCTGTCTGGCAGCTGACCTGTGTGATTACCCAGTTCCTCTTTCATCACTTTGTCCTGTCCTCTGGTCCTGCTCCCGTCCACCCGTTCTCTACCTCAACCCCCAAATGTGTTTGATTTGACTCGAAGGTACAGTGGTTTGGACCGAAATAAAAGAATGGAAGCATAAAGAAATTCTTATAATCTTTGTACCTAATGAATTTCTCTGATACAAATTCAATATTAAGTGTAGATTGCAGCTAAAATGCTTCTCAAGGGAATAACAGAATGATATCAGATCTTAAGTGGACTGCTAATTGAAAGGAATAGCTGGCCAGGAAGCTTTTAATAAACACTTACTTTCTATGACTTAAAAAATAAGACTGCTAGAGGGGTGGAGAGAGTGTAGAGATGACTTTGGAGCCTTTGTTAAAAATAGCCTGTGATTGATTAAATTTGCTTATAATAGTTAAGGACCTATCTTTCTTTCCTGACATGTGAGAGGCACTCGGTCAATTAAATCTGTAACCATACCTCCCATGAAATAATTGTTTCAGGAAGGTTTGAATTAGTGATGGCTAATGCTCTGCACATAACTCATCAGAGTTCCCCAGAATTTTGTTCATTTACAGCAGCTGCTTATTACATTAAAATGTTTTAAACTATAAGAATCACTTACCCAACTCCTACAACAAAAACTCGAGAATCACTTACATCCTATCCTTGCTCACATCACTTTACATTTTTCCTCTCCTTTCTATACCCTTTCTCTTGGGAGACACTTTCCCATAAGACAAGCTGTCCTTGCCAATTCACTCACTGAGTGTCCTACAAAGAATTCAGAACTGTGAGCATTTGGTTTACTAGTGTTTTGTCAACAAACCTTAACATAATTCCCCAAAAAACAGAGGGATCCAAATGTGTGGGCATATAAATGTCTACCTAACATTGTGGGCAGAAATCTGAATTCTAGTCCTAGGGTGCTTTGCTCTCTTTCATCTTATTGACCCTTAGTTTCTTTGTCTACAAAGTAAAGAGGAAGACCACCCTTAGAAAAATATTTGTGACCTTGTTGTTCCAGACTCTTCCATACTAAAATAATTACTGTTCCTATACTATACAGAACAGAATGGTGCAATACCAAAAGAGAATAAACACAATTAATCCATTGTATTTAAACATGAATTTTTACTTTGTTGACTGAGAATTAATATTGTCTAGGTGTTTTATTCCCAAAAAAGATTTATTCAGGAAAAAGAAAATGTTGCAACCCACTGTGGGCAGACACGGCAAGCCACTCGGCCGGGCATGCCAAGATGGAGAGGCATTTATCCAAGGGAAGAAGAAATTAACAGAAGGGGAAATTAGAACCATAGAACTTTATTACAAGCATAGAGCTCTTTCTGTAGAGTTCTGGTGTGCTCTTGTGAATGCGTAGGACACTTCCACAGCCCTAACTCCTCCCATAGACCCTCTGGACTGACTGCATTTTCTTAATGTTCTAGTTAGTCTTTATCATTTCTCTCCCACTATTCCTCCCCCTGACACATGCACCCCCACCACTCCTACCACCTCCACTACCTGCTAAAGTAACGAAAATCTCTTTCATGTCAAAGTATATGAAGTCATCTGTTCTGGAAAGTTACAAACTAGGAACAAAAAAAATTGAGATCATTTTTAGCTTGCTCATTTCTGAAAAATGTTATAGTCAGTAATTTCAAATATTTATCTGAATTACTCGGCGTACTATATCATAGATGATGAGTGGTCAAAACAATTACACCTAAAGTAGCATGGAATTTGTCTGTTTTGCAGCTAAATGTACCTGACACATTGAGCACAGATAAACAAATAAAAAAACCCAATCTCTTTCCCCCAATTAGGCATCATTTTTCTAACCTCAGATTTATTTTCTCTTGAGTCTGTGGTTTTAGTCTAAGTTCTTTGAGCAAGATTTTGGTAAATTAAGACATTCCCCAATTATTTCATTTTTGTTAGGAAAAAAGTTCATATCACATCTGAGAAATCAGGGTTATATTATATAGTGTTTCCTGTCAACACAATATTGGTTCTGATATCTTTATAGATAAGAGATGGCACTGTGGAGTTTTCAGCTCAGAGTTCACTGAAAGTCATCCTTAGCTTCCAGCCCTTGACTATGACAGACGCTGGTCTCATTCATACTCAGCCCAAGCAGTGATGAAAGGCCCGATATCTGGAGGTCACTCCACCACTGTGGGTGACAGATACTACTGTGCACAGCTTGTGCAGCAGGGAGTAAGAAAAACATGACGTCGAGAAAACGTTATGGAAACCACTCAGCAGTATACACCTGACTGGTGGCAGAGGTCCACAGAACGAGCAGAGCCCCAGAGACTGACTTCAGAACAGAACTCTGAGCAGGAAGAAGATGTCTTTTGTCACAATAGAAGAATAAAAAAAAAAAAACGCAGAAAACCATTTCCTGAAAATTTAGTACCAGGATGTAATTTATTCACAGGGACTGTGTAATAATCCCACTTACTAGCACGAACTGTCAGGGTCACACTAAGACCAGTACAAAGTTGGCCTGGTGCTAAATTGAGTCAGTATTTGCCTTGGGTTTATGTCTCTGCTGATATTGAAAAATTTTAGGTTTGGAGCTAGGAGACAGATACAATGATCTTCTATTTTGTAAACATCTTCCTAAAACTTTACCCTGACTAGCTTGAATCATTGTTTCATCTCTTTCATCTTATTGAATCATGACAAATTGGCACATAAATAACAGATAATCCTCAGACTACTGAAGTCTAAAGTAATGTTATAAATTTCTTGATCAATAAGTGGTTATTCTCGAGTAAAATAAAAATCCAATGAATTTTTTCTTTTCATATCAACAAGTGTTTGTTGAGCACCTACTATGAACTGGAAAAAGTCCAGGAAGCTGTGGTTGCATAAACAAAATCATTTGACCTCAGTGCCTCTCCTCTGTTCCCTTTAGCAGTTTGTTCCAACCTCAAACAAAAAACAAAGAGTATCTCTCCGTTGCAAGGCTCCGAACCAGGGAGTAGTTGAAGTACAATTTTGCCTTTTTGCGAAAGGAGAAATCTCAGAATAGGGAAATGGCATTTATGCTTTCTATCTGGAAATATTTTTTGAGAACCTACTAGATAGTGAGCATTGGTCTGGACTCCTGGGATGCAAAAATGAATACAGATGGTTGCTGGCTTGAAATAGTTGACAGTCTGAAAGGGCAGACACACATGCACACACAGACCTCCTCTGGGAATGAACATATCTGCTCCCATCAGACACCTGACCTCAGCACCACTATTTTATACAAGACAGTGCTTCCCACTCTGCAGGAAAAGAGTTGTTATAAGTTTCTCTATTATCAGATGTGACAAATATGACAATATAGATCTACAGTGAGAAAGAGCATTTGGGAGTAATAAAATTTGGTTTCAATATTAAAATGGTAGGATAAGACTGTTCTAGTACAGTACATATTGTCAAAACAGAAGATCAGTGCCTCCCAAGAAATTGTAAATTGACTTTTGTTCAGTTTTTTTTTCTCTTTGTGGCAGTTTCTCTCTCTGCATCTAATTTTTTCTATGGAAAACTATTAAGGTCACTGTGACATGCCATTTTACAGAGTGAGAGAGAAAAGAGAAATACACTGGGAAAACGTATTATTGTGTCAGATCAAAAACACTCCTACATTACCTATTTTTTATGTTTTTTTCTAAGAAATTTTCAAAAGAAAAATAAAACCTGCAGTCCAAAGTTTATACTTGATACTCTGAAGTAAAGTATATTTTGCAATTTGTGATTCTTTGGTGAATTTTAAGTAGTTTTACTACATAAAACCTTAACTATTAACATAAAATATCATAAACTATAAGTATCTAAATTCATTTCATATATCAAATATATGACTCTTAGGGTGAATGTACTGTTGGATATGAAAACGTTAGTACACTGAAATCATTTGCCATGCTTGTAAAGGCCATTCTGTTATAAGGATAAAATGTGAAAATAATCATTCTTATATAAATTAATGGGCAACAAACTATATTATGTGCTGCACAGAGATGACTAAATTGGGATACCTTCTCTTAAGGAGCTGACACACTAACTGAGATTCATGGTAAGTGTTATAAAACGTACAATATAATACAACAAACTATTGAGGGCCTACATTGGGATAAAATTATTTTCTTCTATAATTTATTACTTTTATTTTAAAGATAAAGAAAAGCTACTTGGGAAAATTGAATGATTTCCCCTTGTTTTTTCCCAGTTAGGCAATGGTAGAAACAAAATTCATGTTTATATGATTGTGTGACCCATAATTGATACCTCTCAGCAAAGCAGTGTGAACAAGAGAAGAAGGTAACATTAATGGGACAAGTAAAATAAAGGTGAGGCTTAATAGAAGTTACTATGACTTGTGTCCCAATTTCTTTCTAGAAAGGTGAGCCTGACTGCTCCCTCTGTCCTCTCTAATCTCTGCACTTAATCTTCTTGTGCCACCTTTTGCAGAACACACGGGTTTCCATCTCTCCATCTCCATCTTCTCTCTCTCCATCTTTATTGGCCATGGTTCTGTAGCACAAATAGATACACATTCATTATTTTACAGATGTGCTATTTTCCTTTTTGTGTGGGGGGAAATATTTTCTTTTTTCTTTTTTTAAATATACTTTATTGATTATGCTGTTACACTTGTCCCATTTTGCCCCCTTTATTCCCCTCCACCCTGAACAATGCTTCCAACCCACATCCCCCCCACCCCTTTTTCATGCCCATGATTCGTACATATAAATTCTTTGGCTTCTACATTTCCTATACTATTCTTAATTTCTCCCCTGTCTATTCTCTGCCTGTCATTTATGCTTCTTATTCCCTGTACCTTTTCCCTCTCTCTTCCCCTCCCACTCCCCTGCTGTTAACGCTCCATGTGATCTCCATTTCTGTGATTCTGTTCCTGTTCTAGTTGTTTGTTTAGTTTGTTTTTGGTTTGTTTGTTTGTTTTAGCTTCTTTTGTTAATAGTTGTGAGTTTGTTGTCATTTTACTATTCATATTTTTGATCTTCTTCTTCTTAGATAAGTCCCTTTAACATCTCATATAATAAGGGCTTGGTGATGATGAACTCCTTTAATTTGACCTTATCTGGAACGCACTTTATCTGCCCTTCTATTCTAAATGATAGCTTTGCTGGATAGAGTAATCTTGGATATAGGTGTTTGCCTTTCATGACTTGGAATACTTCTTTCCAGCCCCCTCTTCCCTATAAGAGCTCTTCTGAGAAATCAGCTGACAGTCTTATGGGAACCCCTTTGTATGTAACTGTCCCCTTTTCTCTTGCTGCTTCTAAGATTGTCTCATTATTTTTAATCTTGGGTAATGTAATTATGATGAGCCTTGGTGTGTTCCTCCTTGGGTCCAGCTTCTTTAGGACTCTCTGAGCTTCCTGGAATTCCTGGAAGTCTATTTCCTTTGCCAGCTTGGGGAAGTTCTCCATTATTTGTTCAAATAAGTTTTCAATTTCTTGATCTTCCTCTTCTCCTTCTCACACCCCTATGATTTGAATGTTGGAACATTTAAAGATGTCCTGGAGGTTCCTAAGCCTCTCCTCATTTTTTTTTGAATTCTTGTCTCTTCATTCTGTTCCAATTGAACATTTATTTCTTCCTTCTGTTCCAAATCATTGATTTCAGTCCTGGTTCCTTCCCTTCACTGTTGGTTCCCTGTATATTTTCCTTTATTTCACTTTGCATAGCCTTCAATTTTTCCTCTATTTTGCAACCATACTCAACCAATTCTGTGGACATCCTGATTACCAGTGTTTTGAACTGTACATCTGATAGGTTGGCTATCTCTTCATCACTTAGTTGTATTTTTTCCGGAGCTTTGATCTGTTCTTTCATTTGGGCCACTTTTTTTTTTTTTTTAATCTCAGTGTGCCTGTTATGAAGTAAGGGGTGGAGCCTTAGGTATTTGTCAGGGCAGGGCAATCCATGTTGTTGTGTTGTGGTGTTGTATATCAGGAAGTGGTCTGAGAGGGAACAATGCCACTTGCTCTGTCTCTGATGGCTTTTCAGTCACTCCCACTGCTGCTACCCACAAGCAAATTGGGCCCTTCTGATACTGATTCCCTGGTGGGTGGGTTTGTGTACATTCTAGGACACTGTGTGGCTCTCCAACAAACTCTCCTGTGAGGCTGGGTGTTTCTCCTGCCACCTCAACACTCACAAGATTTTTCAGTCACAGGTTTTGAGGCTTCACCCCCCACCCCCCGCACTGGAACCCTGAGTTGCACGGTGTCTTGCTCCCAGGTTGTTCCTTCCGGTTCATCCTCATGCAAATGTGGAACCATCCACTCTGCCAGCCACTGCCTCACCTGCTCCTCCACCCACCACCTTGCTGTGAGTCCTCTCTACCTGGGCTGCCCATCTCTCCTACCAGTGTGGGTGAATGTTTCTTCTTTAACTCCTTGGTTGTTGGACTTCTATACAGTTTGATTTTCTGTCCATTCTGGTTTTTTTTTTTTTTTTTTTTAAATTTGCTGTTGTCCTTTTTGGTTGTGCAAGGGGGCACAGTGTGTCTACCTATGTCTCCATCTTGGCCAAAAATCCCAGACATGCTATTTTTCTCTGACCTTGAAAGTTTTCTCTGTATTCTACCAACCTGTAATTCCTTCCCCTCCAACTCTACCACATTTTACTATGGCTTACCTCAATTTAGGAGAAGACTACCACATATCGACTTCCTGGTATATGTCAGACCTTGTGTTAGAAAGCAATGTCTCAATGAAGTAGATTATGTTTGTTCCTGATTTACATAGGAGGAGGATGAGACTAGGGAATAGGAAATAAGTTTTCTAAGATTACACAGCTAGTAAATGTCAGCACCAGGATTCAAACTCAAGAGAACTTAAAAAACAAACAAACAAACAAACAAACAAAAACAAAAACCCTGTTCTTTTACCACCACCTTGTACAACCTCATGAAGCTTTCCTTTACCTTATCAAACTCTAACAGCCTTTCATTTGGCCTCCTATATGAATATCTTACCACCTTTCTCAGCACATGATCCTGTAGGGTCATTGACTGATGTATATCATATCTTCAATGGGAATAAAAGATTCTTGCAAATCAAAATGAATCTTCTGTTTCTTTTATGTATCTCTCAAAATATGTTGCCACATTTTTATATACCATAAAACTTAGATATCACAAAAGAGATGATAAATTAATGCACATTGAAGATATTTGAAAAAAGCTAAATAAAACTATATGAGATATTATTTCAGCTATATTTGGGCTAGCAGCCACAAAGAATAGTACTTTTGGAAGATGTTAGTATGACTGTACTATATCAAAAACCAAAAACAGAAGAATGTGTTTTCAGTACACTTGTCTATACATGTATTTCAAGTTTGATGGATTAGGTTTCATTATATAAACTGAACTAACCTTTGAATCTATTCCCAGGACATCCTGACCCCAAGAATTACTTCCATTAATCTGTTTCGAGTATCCAGACAGTGAGTTTGAAAGATCTGATTCTGATCCCTAATCTCCCATTAATTTACTGTGCAGCCATAAGTAAGAAATTTATTCTGTGGTGCTTTCAGTTTTCTTTAAGATAAAAATTTTTCCTCTGAGAGGACTTCCGGCAAGATGGAGACGTAGGTAGACACACTGTGCCTCCTCACACAACCAAATGAGGAAAAACAGCAATTTAAATAAACAAAAACAGCCAGATCTGACAGAAAATCGAACTGAGAGGAAGTCCAACAACCAAGGAGTTAAAGAAGACACATTCATCAAGACCGGTAAGCGGGGCGGAGCCGGGCAGAGAGCACACAGGGAGCCGGGCAGAGAGAGTGAGGCAAGACCGCAGTTTGTGGGGCGGTACTGGCAACGCTGCAGCTGCCTGGAAAGATCCGCGGCAGGCGTGCCTGACTAAAACGCGGCCGCGCACCCGGCCCACCTGGACCCAGCAGGGCCAAGACTGGCAGACCGGGCGGCTCCTCATTCGCCTGCAGACAAACCGGGAGAAAAAGCAGGGAGCGGATTAGACCGCGCAGCCCATCGGCGCCGGGAAATAAGACCTCAAAGAACTGATTGAAAACAACTGTGGGGGTTGAGGTGGCA
Source organism: Micronycteris hirsuta (assembly GCA_004026765.1). Lineage (NCBI taxonomy): Eukaryota > Metazoa > Chordata > Mammalia > Chiroptera > Phyllostomidae > Micronycteris > Micronycteris hirsuta. The sequence continues at coordinate 49,852 of PVJI01009991.1, forward strand.
GTGGGAGGAACTCCGGGCCTCACAGGAGAGTTCATTGGGGAGACCCACGGGGACTTGGAACTGTGTGGGCCCATCCACCGACCCCAGAGCCAGTGCAGAGGGGCACAGCTTGCTTGTGGGTGGCAGTGTGGGTGCAGAGAGCAGAGCAAGCGCCATTGTTCTCTCAGGCCCCGCCCCCACAGGCAGTGTCACAACACAATGACATGGGTTTCCCCGCCCAGGTGAACACCTAAGGCCCCGCCCCTTAAAGTAACAGGAACACTGAGAAAAAAAAATGGCCCAAAAGAAAGAACACATAAAAGCTCTAGAAAAAATACAACTAAGTGACGAAGAGATAGCCAACCTATCAGATGCACAGATCAAAGCACTGGTAATCAGGATGCTCACAGGATTGGTAGAAAAATGGTCGAAATTAGTTGAACAAGTGAAGGATAATATAAAGAAACTGAGGGAAAATCTGCAGGGAACCAATAGGGATGAGAAGGAAACTGGGACTCAAATCAACGGAGTGGACCAGCAGAAAGAAAAAAACATCCAAACAGAGAAGGATGAAGAAAAAAGAATTAAAAAAACTGAGGAGAGGCTTAGGAAGCTCTAGGATGTCTTTAAATGTCCCAACATCCGAGTTATAGGGGTGCCAGAAGGAGAAGAGGAAGACCAAAGGATTGAAAACTTATTTGAACAAATAATGATGGAGAACTTCCCCAAGCTGGTGAAGGAAATAGACTTTCGGGAAGTCCAGAAAACTCAGAGAGTCCCAAAGAAATTGGACCCAAAGAGGGACACACCAAGGCACATCATAATTACATTACCCAAAATTAAAAATAAGGAGAGAATCCTAGAAGCAGCAAGAGAAAAGGAGACAGTTACCTACAAAGGAATTTCCATAAGACTGTCAGCGGATTTCTTAAAAGAGACCTTGCAGGCAAGAAGGGGCTAGAGAGAAGTATTCCAAGTCATGAAAGGCAAGGACCTATATCCAAGAATACTCCATCCATCTAAACTCTCATTTAGACGGGAAGGGCAGATAAAGTGCTTCTCAGATAAGGTCAAGTTCAAGGACTTCATCATCACCCAGACTTTATTATATGAAATGTTAAAGGGATTTATATAAGGTATGGAGGGATATCAACAGGGGAGTGGTAGGGGGAGGGGGGGAAAGGTGCAGAGAAGAAGTAGCATAAATGGGAGGTAGAAAACAGACAGGGGGAGGTTAAGAATAGTACAGGAAATGTAGAAGCCAAAGAACTTATGTGTATGACCTATGGACAAAAACTAAAGGGTGGGGAATGTGGGGGTATGGGGCGGAGGGGAAGAAAGGGGGAAAATGGGACAACTGTAATAGCATAATCAATAAAATATATTTAAAAATTTTTTTCCTTTGAATTTGAAAATAAATAAAATGTGTTAAAACCTGTAGAGTTTTGAAGACTTTATCCAAAAACTTTATGTAAATTGTCCTTTATGTCAATGTTAAATATTTTTTCTTTTCAATTAATTTTAGAAGGATTCAAGAAGAAATGAGAAAATACAAAAAAGGACTAGCTACTAAAATATTGCCCACTTTCCTCATCTTTGTTATTCATAATTCCCTGTCTTCCTGGCCTACAATCTTATTACTGTCAGGAACAGATTGTTTTTTAGAAACTTTCTATATAAGAGAAACTATACAAATCGATTCTACATGGAATTTTTTTAAAGAACAAGACATGGTAATTCATTTCTAAGAAATTCATATATAGTTGGGGAGATAAGGCTTGTTCACAAGGGAAAAAGCTATTATACAAGGTAGAATATGGTAAATTTCAAATCAGAAGCATAAACGTGTGAGGGATTACAATAGAGACAATGATGAAGTATGGATTGTGTAGCTTGTGATTTTGAAAGCCAAACCAAATACACAGTGGGTCAAATGTAGGTTCATGTGGAAAAAATAACACAATAATAAATAAATAATAATACAAGAATAAATTCTGTGTCTCCTACACGCACAACCTGTAAAACTGCTTTTGTCCCATGCTGTATTTTGGACTTGATCCTGTAGTCAGCAGAAACTGCCGCATATGTCTGAGTTGCAGAATGACCCAATATGAGTGCTATTTAGGATGATAAATTAAGTGAAAAAAACTAGAGGCAGGCAGACCTGTTAGGGGTACCCTGCAATTGCCCAGGCAGGAAAGTATATACACCTGGTTGGGAACATATGTTATAACAATGACCACCATTTTTTTAATACTTACTATCTCAGGCCCTGTCATGGGTACTTAACATGCATTAACCCCAATTCTCAAAATAGCCTAAATGATCTTTATTATTTGCTTAATGAGATTTATAAATCAACTTTCTCTGGATCCTAAAATAAATCACACTATGTTATCCTCAACTGACTTTTTTTAAGGTTTTATTTTTATTTATTTTTAGAGAGGGGAAGGGAGGGAGACAGAGAGGGAGAGACACACCAATGTATGGTTGCCTCTCACATGGCCCTCACGGGGACCTGGCCCACAACCCAGGCATGTGCCCTGACTGGGAATTGAACCGGGACCCTTCCGTTCCCAGCCCACATTCAATGAGCTACACCAGCCAGGGCATCCTCAACTGATTTTGAAAGTTGTGAAAGTTAGGTTGATTTGGATTATGGACATAGGCTGTTAAATTATACTTGTACCTAAGCCTGTTTAATTTGAATCTTCAAGGACAAAGTGACTTAAAGAGGCCAGAAAATAAATATGGCCAACAGCTAAATATGGGGCTGTTGCACAAGATGTTTTCAGGAACAACGAGGAAGCTCATGTCACTTGCTTCTCCATGCTTGAATTGTTTTACAAGAGGCAAGACAAGAACTAGGATGCCAGTAACCCCAGAAGAAGAAACACAATCAGTTAAATTCATTCCAAAACATGTAAGAAACATGTTTGATCATTTCTGGCCAAAAGGTTTTGAATAGCTTGTCCAGAAATGAAAGCTTAAAGTCAGTTGGTACCGAAATGAGGGGAACAGGTAAATAATAAAAACCCTGTACACAGTATGACTAGAAGTGACCTTTATGTTAAGGCAATTTTATAGAAGTTTCTAGTTGTTTTTCTCCATTTGGAAAAATAAAATGTTTATAATATATGCTCAAAATTCATTTCTTTCTTTGGAGGCCTCTTCATTACTGTCCCCAAATCAAAAGTATGAAGGGAAATCAGTGCCTACATGGAATGTACACAAACTGCACAAGTGGCAGTTTAAGGCAGTTTCCTGCTCCCCCCGCCAAACAAACACTATTAATTCATTGCTAGAACATGGCACAGAAGTCAAACTGGAGTTAGAAATAAGCATCCCCACTACATAATAATTAAGGTCATTATAAGTTTAAATTGCTTCAAGGTTGTACTTTGCCAAAGCCATTCATGAATGAGACCTTGCAATCAAATAGTATTTGTGTCCTTTAATAAACATAAGTGTAGCACTACATCTTTTCAATGATTGCCTCAAATTTCATTAGCATTCTTTAGTCATAAAGAACAGTATTTGACATACAACTCAGCAAAATATTGGAGTAAAAACGAATGTTCCTTATAATAACTTTGACTTTTGTGACATTTGAAATAGACAAAAAATAAGTCTGCCTGACCTTTCAGCCACAAGAAATAAGATGCCAATTGCCAAACTCATATGGTTAGCATTAGCAGCAGAAAATGAGATCCAGCTTCATGATCAGAATGCTAGTATAGAGTGCTGATGGTGTCAAGCAACTCAGAAAAGTTCACATTCCAATTTCTATGGATTGAAGTTTTATCATTAAAGTGATAAAACTTCAATACATACAATACTCTATTAGTTTCAAGTATACACACTAGTGATTAGACATTGTATAACTCAGTTATCACCTCAGGAAATGTAGTATTCATCTGACACTATACATAGTTATTACAATATTATTGACTATATTCCCTGTGCTGTACCTATATCCCCATGACTATTCTGTAACTACCAATCTTTACTTCATTTTTTATACTCACCTGAGGACATTTTTTTCATTGCTGCTAGGAAGGGATAGAGACAGGGAGAGAAAGAAGCATTGATGCAAGAGAGACCCATCATTGGTTTCCTCCTGTACATGACCAGACCAGTGATTGAACCCACAACCTAGGCATGTGTCCTGACTGTGAAACCTGCAAGCTTTCAGTTGTAGAGATACTGCAACCGACTAAGCTACACCTACCAAGACAATTTTTACTTCTTAATCCCTTCACATTTTCACCCATTCCTACAACCTCTCTTCCATTTTAAAGAAGACCCTTTAACATTTATTGCAATACTGGTTTGTGATAATGAACTCCTTTACCTTTTTCTTGTCTGGGAAGCTCTTTATCTGTCCTTCAATTCTAAATGATGGTTTTGCTGTGTAGAGTAATCTTATTTGCAGGTCCTTGCTTTTCATCACTTTGAATATTTCTTGCTAATCCCTCTAGCCTGCAAATCTTGTGTTGCAAAATCAGCTGACAGTCTTATGGGAGCTCCCTTGTAAATAACTAACTGCTTTTCTCTTACTATTTTTAAGATTCTCTCTTTATCTTTAAACTTTGGGATTTTAATTATGATGTGTCTTGGTGTGGGCCTCTTTGGATTCATCTCATTTGGGACTCTATGTACTTCCTGGACTTGTATGTCTATATTTTTTACCAGGTTAGGGAAGTTCTCTGTCATTTTTTAATATAAGTTTTTAATTCCATGCTCTCTCTGTCTTCTGGCAACCTCATAATTCGAATGTTGGTATGCTTAAAGTTGTCCCAGAGGTCATTTAAACCATCCTAATTTGGAGGGATTTTTTTTTCTTTTTACTGTTCTAACTGGGTGTTTTCTGCTACCTTATCTTCCAAATTGCTGATTTAATTCTCTGCTGCATCTAATCTACTGTTGATCCCCTCTAATTTTTCTTCATTTCAGTTACTGTATTCTCTATTTCTGACTGACTTTTTTATGTTTTCTATCTTCACTTTCATGTTTCCTATCTCTTTGTTAAAGTTATCCTTGAGATCATTAAGGATCCTTGTAACCAGTATTTTGAACTCTGCATCTGGTTGATTGCTAGTCTCCATTTTGTATAATTCTTTTTCTGAATTTTTATTCTGTTCTTTCATTTGGGACATGTAATTTTGTCTTCTTATTTTGGCAGCTACTTCTCTCAGGCTTGGTAGAGTGGCAGTATATAGTGGATGCTTCTGTGGGGTCCAGTGGCACAGTCTCTTCAATCACCTGAACTGAGTACTCCTGGTACACCCTCACTTCCCATGGGCTGTATGCACACTTCTGTTGTAGAGGAGCCTTGATTACTGTTCACTTGTCACTGGGAAGAATTTACCCCCAAGCAAATTTGCTGTGAGAACTGGCTGTGACCATTGTGGAGAATCAGCTGTGCAGGGCTGACCCTACAAAGCAAGATTTACTTCAGCAGGGCTCTAGTGTCCACTGAGTCCATCTCTTGAGTATGTTGCTTGTGGAGATGGCTGTGGGGCCTTCCACGAGGTGAAGGTCAAGGTCAACTGCCACCTATGTCCTGCCCAGGACCACCTGGTTTGAGCTACAAAGCAATCTGCTGATGGCTGCTACTCGTGCTGGGCTTGGAGGTGCCCAGGAGATGCCCAGCTGTGAACCAATGCTGGCTGCCACTAGTTCCTGGATGGGGCCACTTGGAGAGATCTATGTGGCACCAAGGCCAGATGTTGCCTTTTTAAAAGATTTTAGAAAAATCTCAGGCATGAGTCAAGACAGGCTCTTGGTATGGAAAAACCACTGGAAACAGCTTAAGTGGGCCTACAGGCTGGTGCAGTGGGGTCTCAGGGAATCACCAGGGAGGGGCCAACAGTGTTGGCCCAGTTGATGGAGACTCAGATATGGCACCTGCCTGCCAACTCTGGGGAGAATGCTCAGACTAGAAACAATGGCCTCTTCCAGCACTTTTTCCTGGCAGAAAGCTGCCCCTCCAGCTCTCGCCCTGATGTCAGACACCTCAGTGCCTCCTTACAAGTCCCTGGTGCCCTTCAAGCTTCTGCCCCAGAGCTGGTGCTCAAATGAGTGACTCCAACTAAGTTTGTGCATGGGCCCTGTAAGAGGAATGCCTGAGACTCCAGAAAACCTTTATCTCACTCAGCCACAATCCCCACTGTTTTTTATAGCCAGAAGTTATGAGGACTTCTCTTCCCAGCACTGGAACCTTGGGCTCAGACCCCTCACTCTTCAAAGGGGACCCTCGTAGCCTAGACAACCCCCCTGACTTTTATCCACTACACATGGGTGTAGGACCAGCTCATTCCATGTTTCCAGTCCTCCTACCTGTCTCAATGTGGCTCCTTCTGTACATCGTCAGTTGTAGAATTTCTGTTCAGCTAGGTTTCAGGCAGTTCTGAATGATGATTTTTCTGTAGTTTAGTTGTAATTTTGATGTGGTTGTGGGAGAATTTGAGTACCACGTTTATCTATGCTTCTTTTTAACTAGAACCTCTCTTAGACTGAATATTTTTAAGTTTAGGCTTCAAGTAGAAGGCCTGCAATATTACTGGAATAGTTACATGGTGACTAAGGAAGCCTCACAATCAACTGTTACCTGAAGAGCACAATAGCTTCTACCTGTACTCCCCACAGTTCTGTCTCCTCAGAGTAACACTTAGATAGGTTCACAATGCACAAAGACCCAGAGCCAGTCACCTAGTGAAGCTCCTCAGTCTTGCCTGGCCTGTCCCAACTCCCTCTCTAGGCTCATCTCCTTTCATTCATAATGGTCCTATCAAATAGTCTTCTTTTTACTCTTTGAACATGTCAAGCCCATGCTTCCCTTTGGGCCTTTGCATTTCCATTCACTTGTCTGAGTGAATGGCTCCCTTCCCTGAGTTTTCTCAGGGTTAGCACTACCATTTTATTCAGATTTCATCTTCAATATCTCCTCCAAAGAGAATCCTTTCTGAACTACTCAGTCCAATGTATCTACCACCAGTAGTACGCATATACTCAATTGTTTTATTTTCTGCATAGAAATTATTACTCTTTGAAATTACTCATTCATGGTCTCTCCCCAACAACCTTGTAGACACCTGAGATGATAGTTTCTGATCCTCTTATTCACAGTATTCTCTCCAGTGCTTATATCAGGGTGTGGATCTTCAATTAATTTGTGTGAATCTTCAAATAATTCTGATTTAATAGTATGATGTTTTCTCTTCAATCAGAAAAGTTGGATTGCCAAACTTTCTCATACCTTTGCCCCTGCCCCTGCCCCAAGATGGTAGGATTCATAGTTGATGTATTTAAAATCAGGGAGAAAGAAAGCACAAGGAAAGAGTTGAGGGACAGAGGGTCTACAATCCCAAAGTAGCCTATAGAGTCTACATAACTATTGTACATGGACTAAATTTAAGCAGTAAAAGCAGTGCACCTAATAAAAAATAAATAAATATAATTACATTTGACACGTCTTCATTTAGTAATCAGGGATTGTGAAGATTTAATTTCTGTACTTACTGTACAGTTACTACTGTACACTTTCTGGACTTTTTACAGGATCTCTTTCTCTTGCTCTTTCTCTAAAATGCATTACAGTTCCCTAACATTTTATACAAAGGGTGATCATAAAACAATAAGGCTTTTATCAACTTACTCACTAAAATAAATTCTCTTATTTTATCATCAAGAATATGGCTTTGTTTCCATGTCTAGACCCATTTTTAGCTGTGAAAAGCACACTCACCCCAGTGTATAAGGCAACATAACATATAGAAGATATTACACATAGAGTGTAGAGGTTTGGTTTAAATATGAGCTCTACCACTTTCTGGTTTTCTTTTAACCTCACCAAGCCACAGACTCCATCTGGAAAATGAGGAAAATAATTAATTCACAGAGTTAATTCCACTATGAAGTGAAAGAATGTATATAAAAGGATTTTAAGGTATACTATCATAAATACCATTATTATCATCATCTTTGATCCAGATCAGAAATCACTGGGACACTTAGGTTGCTTTTAATTTTGGCTATTGTAAATAATTATGCTATGAACATTGTTGAGCAAGTATCTATCTGTTTGGGTCTCTGCATTCAGTTATATTGGGGATATACCCAGAAGTGGAATTACTGGATCATAGTATAATACTATTTTTAATTTCTTGAGAAACTGTCACACTGTTTTCCACAGTAGCTGTGCCATTTTACATTCCCAACCTCAATGTACAAAGATTCCACTTTCTCCACATATTCACCACTTGTTATCATCCCCAAAGTACTTATGTTTATTCTTCACCACTTGTTATTATCCCCCAAGATAATTAGCTTTATTTCTAAGTATTTCATTATTTTTATTTTTTAAATAATAACCATCATAATGAGTATGAAATGGTATCTTGTAGCTCTGATTTGCATTTCCCTTATGATTAGTGACTATGAGCATATTGCCATGTGCTTACAGGCCATTTGTATACCTTCTTTGGAGAACTATCTATTCAAGTTGCTCATTTTTTAATCAAGTTGTTTATTTATTATTGTTGAATTTTAGAATTTATATATTTTAAATATTAATTTCTTGTCAATTAAGTGAGTAGTAAATATTTGCTTGCATTTTATGGGTTGGCTTTTCACTGTATTTATAGTAAGTATCCATTGATGCATAGACCTTTTTAATTTTGATGAAATTCTTTATTGTTTCTTTTGTTGCCTGTGCTTTTGGTATTATAACTAAGAAATCTACTACATTTAATGCCATGCAGTGTTTCCTCTTTGTTTTCTTCTAGAAGATTTTCATTTTAATTTTTAATATTTATGTCTTTAATCCATTTTGAGGTAATTTTACATATGTTATAAGGTAAGGGTGCAACTTCATTTTTTTTCCTATGTAGGTATTTACTTTTTCCAAAAGCATTTGTTGAAAATACTATCTTACCTCCACCAAATGGTTTTCCTGCCTTCACTGATAATCAATTGACCATATATGCAAAGTTTTTTTTTCTGGGCTCCCAATTCTATTCCATTTGTCTATATATCTGCCTATATATAGTATACTCCACTGTTCTTTTTTTTTTTAATTAATTTTTTTGTTTAATTACAGTTATTTGCAGCCTCTCCCCTCCCTGCTCCCTTCCCCTCCCGTCCCACACCCCCAGCCTCCCTCCTCCCCCTTAGTTCTGTCCATGTGTCCTCTACAGTGATTCCTGAAAACTCTTCTCCCCATTGTCCCCTCTCCCCTCTCCCCTGTCTATTGTTAGACTGTTCTTAATTTCAATGTCTCTGGTTATGTTTTGCTTGCTTTCTGCTTTTGTTGGTTATGATCCGGTTAAAGGTGAGATCATATGGTATTTGTCCCTCACTGCCTGGCTTACTTCACTTAGCATAATGCTCTCCAGTTCCATCCATGCTGTTGCAAAAGGTATAAGCTCCTTCTTCC